>VOQZ01000320.1:0-149797 GCA_008079305.1 Phytophthora palmivora | reverse complement strand
TGGCGACTCATGGTAGCACCTGCTGCCTTCTTCTCTTTGGCAAGGTCTTCTTCGCTTGCTGTCACTGTAGAAAGCGCAGCAGCACTCAACCCAAGTGCCTCCTTCAGATTTGCATTCGTGCTCACACCAATAATGTCTGATCCAAGGGTACAGGCCTGTACGTGGAGTCGAAGAAGAATAGTCCACCCTTACCACCGTTCGTAGCTGCGTTTTGCATGCGTGCATCTCCATTGGGGACGTATACGCGCAGAAATGACGCGACATCGCCGTAATTGGGCAAAGTAGCTGACAAACCAACAATACGAATCATACTCTGCGTACTCTCCACGCGACGCAACGTACGTGCCACGATGGTTTCAATAACAGGACCACGTTCATCTGCCAGCAAATGCACTTCGTCGATAATCAAAAGCTTCACCTGGCTGAGCAGTGATTGCTGAGTACCGGATTTGCGCGTGATGACGTCCCATTTTTCGGGCGTTGTCACAATCACGTGTGTTTCCTCAATCTCCTTCTTCGTCAATTGCATATCACCCGTTAGCTCGCGCACTTTCAGTTTCAACGCTGCAGTCGCTGACCAAATTTCGTCACCACTTCTTGTGCCAGAGCCTTCATAGGGGCTACGTAGATAATCTTCATGTTGGCCACACCTTGACTAATAGACTGATTCTGGGAGCGGTTAAGCTGAGACTTTACCTCCTGCAGGATGGCAAGCATAGCCACGTTGGTTTTACCAGCACCTGTGGGGCGCACACCAGTAAATTTTGATTCGAGTGATATGCCGCATCAAAGAGCTTTGACTGCAGTCGATTCAATTTCGTGATACCATGGAAAGCAGTCTGCGCAAAGTCTTCAAGAGTCGAGATCGACACGAGCTTCTCCTCTTTACCTAGCGCCTTTTTCGCATGTGCAGGGATGAAGACGTGCTCATATCCCTTGTAGTGTGTCCTCTTGGTATTTGACGGCAACGTTAGAGCACCCGCTGACATTAATTGACCAGCTGCAGCAGTTGAATCATATCCTCCCTGCAAGGCTCCAAACTCGCGTTGTACTAAGGACGACGATTGCAAGCGTCGTTCTTCTTCAGCAAACTCTCTTTGCAATCTTAGCACTTCTGGATCATATCCTGCCGCTTCCAACCAGTTCACATCCTCTTCGTCTCCACCATTTTGTCGGTTTGCTCTCCTCTGTGCTTTCCTCTGTTGTCGTTGGAATTGCTGCTCCGCTTCCGTCTGGATACTAAACCCCGTGGGTCTTGCACTTCCACCTTCCGCATATCTGTCAGCCATCTCCACCATCTTCTGCACCTCCTGCAGTTTCTGTTTGGTCACACTTGGATTTCCTAGTTCCTTTAGCTTTTGCACGGCGAATGCAATGAGGTCCATGCCTTCCACTCCCACAAGTCCAAAGAGCTGAGCTTGTACAGTATCTGCATCTCCACGACTATCCTGCACGGTCTGCAGCACAGATTCAGCCAGCTCCAACGTAGTCAAGAAGCAGCTGTCACTATTGGCCGCTGTGTGTTTGGAACAAGCCTCAAGCAACAGCTCCGCCACGTCCTTTTTGGGTTCTTTGAGTTGGGCTTTTGGGTTTTGTGTCTCTTGGAGGTCACCACGGCACTCACGGCACCCGCCGCAGCTTCACGTTCATTGGCTGCACGGAGTCCATCATGATCCACTTGTAGAACCTTCAGCAGGTCGCGACGATGCGTGGGGAGCGATATTTCCCATAGGTTTTCAGAGGTCAGGAATGGGTCTCGAAATGCTCGGCTTTGAATCGCTGTAGCGTTGCTCACAGAAGGCGGTGAGAGCTGCGGAGAGTCGGAAAACGTTGCATTTTGACTGGCAGAGATAACTGTCGAGGAGGGGGCTGGGAACTCGGCGCGCAAGGCCGACAAGAACGACGTCATGGCGTGCACTCACCAGTCCTAATGATCTTTGATGTCGAGTGATTGGAGTGACGGACGGGCTTGTATTGAGGAGGATAAGGTATTTGAGTTACTTGGATTTTGTATGGAACCAACCGTAAGGAACATGCACGGATTGTTCGACATGGCTACGCGATGTGAGTGACGGTCTACAAAATGTAGCCATTTGGGAAGTAAGTTTGTGTGAATGAAGCAAAGTTTACATGTTACAGTACTCTATTGCCTTCAGTTTTTCTTGAGGAGCGAATTCTTTCGGGTTGGGACATGCGGTACTGTGTGAATAGTTGAGTTACATGTGCCAGATTCTTGCTAGACACGAGACCGTGACTCAAACTTCTTTTTTTTACTCATGGCAATACCGTCTTAATGCACTCATGATAAAGTACAAGACTCACTCATCACTGCCGAGTGGAATGCCTTCACTTTGTCCAAGTGATCTTAGTGTTGCCCGCTGCACAAGTTGCAGTTGCAGACCAGCACAGTGCAAGGGATCACCTTGGCTGTTTCCAACAGTGTTAGCCCTTTACATTGGTACTTTTTCGGTAAATTAACCACGGAATCGATGTAAATTTTGGCTCTTTTCGCGGTCTGTGCAAGCTTTTGCTGCATGCTTTGTCCTGATGAACCTTCAAAAACGAGGAAACTGTTCGAAAACAAATTTTGGTGGTCGATTTCCGGAAAGGAGAGGCAGGTTTCCAACTTGATTCAGCATGAACAATGATTTTGTTCAAGCATATCAAGCTCCATGTTGCAGATTAGACAGTACAAGAGCTCCTGTACAGTATTTTCAGGTGACGATCTGAGCCCAGCAATCAGATCAATCCGAGCTGAGCGCTCGTCTCCAGCTATGATTGTTTCGATGGACGAACCGGGGTCCCTTCTGATCAATTGTTGCATGCGTGAAACATGTCGGACTGATGGGAATATTTCCGCCACCGATAGCCCGTACAAATTTCAACGATTTCACCACGGAACACATAGTTCGTAGTGCTAATCGTACATGTATTATTTACCCTGAATTCCCAAAGCATCGTGGTGTAGTTCCGTCATTTCGTAAAGCTTAGCGGTTATCCGAACGTGATCATGAATGAACTTGGTGCGTCCAACATGCAGGCACGGTGCGAGTGTTCAACGATACGTTTGACCGAGTCTTGCCCTCATGGAGCTTCTGTCTAGTAGGAAATTGAAGTCTCTACCGCCGATCCGACGTTGCCATCCCAAGTTTTGGTACGACAGCCCCACCGAAGACATCTTGCGGTGCACACGGTTGCTGACACCATTACAGCTCACCGAATTGTCAAGGTTTCGGTCGCAAAAAGCGGATTGCGACTGCAGTCACGAGGTCGAATGGGGACCAAAGCATCTGGAGACCAACAAGTCGACGACAATCACGGTAATCTAAAGAGATTGCAGCTGGTAGATGGAGTGGAATGATCCCTAGCACTTCTTGTTAACGTGACGAATTCAGGTGCCATGGAGCATGTCGGTTCAATGCTCGAGTCTTTTAAACACCAATTTCATAGAGCTCTTTGCCATGCCGCTTACCAAGACACTTTTGCTCGATCTGTTCCGCACACTTTGCGATGGTAGCACTCCATAGCCGTGCAGTGGTCTTGTCTATCATGCTGTTCGAGCAATTCCTTTCGGCACCAGCACAAGCAGCTGGGGCACTGGAACCCGAACCGTTTAGGTGGACAGGCTACCAGCAGGAGCTCTTGAAAGTTCAGCTCGTGTGAGAAAAGGGAGGACCATGATCGGGGGCATGCTTGAGCCTCGACGTGAGCGACCCACGTAGACAGTCCTCGTATAGTCAGACGAAATCGACCGGGTCAGCCCTCGGTCTCCGTTTCAGGACTTTCAGTGGAGCGAGCGTACCATGCTACGTGCGCCATGGCTCGGGGCTCTCGCCCTAGCGACGAGTGGTGGCTTGTCGGTCTTTGCGGACTATTCGACGGTCGAAATCTACTCGGACGCCAAATGCAAGTCGATTCCGTTGGTGGTCACTCTCGAGATGACTAGCACACCGTGTACGACGAATAACACTTGTAGTGCTATTGAAATCAGTAACTCGTCCTACTACTACGCGCAACGATGCGCCACTGACCGATTCGAGTATTCTTCGCAGATTTTCAGTGGCGCCAAGTACCTCATGATTGACGGGTTCAAAGAAGAAGGATGCGAGTCGTACTCAGGCTCAAATGTTTTTCTAGCTGCTGGTACTTGTCAACTTGCTTCGTATGTTGGTGCACGAAGTGAAATTGCTAGACTTTTCAATGACGGTTCGGCCTACATGACCATCTACAATGACTCGGCGTGTGCTACTGAAGCGCAAACGTTTGACCTCAACGCCTCTATCATTCAACAACATACGTGTTACGGGGGGTTAAACAAGTTTTACACTTCGGACTACACAGGTATCATGACAGGAAGTTCGTCTGGGAGTGACTCCAATACGACAACGACGACGACATCTCATGATTCCAAGATGAGTGCGATTTCGTTGTTTGGTATCGTCGTGGCGTGCTTGGCGATCGTGATTCTTCCTGCTTTGTTGATTTACTGGAAACTCCGTCGATCGAAACGAAAGGAGAAACGTGACAACAACCGTGGTCGCACCCCAGACGTGGCTTTGGCTGTTAGTGACAAACATGACAATGAAGAACGGTATGCTCCCGATATGTCTCCTAGGAGTGAACAAAGGAGTACTTTCAGTTCACGCACTGGAGGATCGGGACAAGTACTCCGTAGTAACGAGCTGCGAGTTGATCCGCTGCGTAGCGATGAATTGCGTGGAACTCCTTTGCATAGTGACAGGTATCGCAAGGACGAACAACGTAGTGGAAATTACGGGGTGAAGAACTAAGGAGTGGAAACAGGTTGCGTAGTGATAGGTTTCGTGGTGATCCCATCGGGCGTAGTGGTCGACTACATACTGATGAACTACGCACAACTCCAGTGCGTGGCAATCGAATGCA
This sequence comes from Phytophthora palmivora, assembly GCA_008079305.1. Classification (NCBI taxonomy): domain Eukaryota; phylum Oomycota; class Peronosporomycetes; order Peronosporales; family Peronosporaceae; genus Phytophthora; species Phytophthora palmivora. The sequence goes on along the minus strand of VOQZ01000320.1, from coordinate 144,895 downwards.
ACGTGAAGATTTGAGTAATGACCCGATTCATAGTGACCCGGTGCGTAGCGACCGACTGAAAAAGGAACGCCAACGCAAGGAGAGGCAACGAAAGAGAAACAACGAGGGGATGAACCACGGAGTAATGGGAGTGAACGTGATCGTATGCCTAGCGATCCAGTACGGAGTGATCGCAAGCGGTGTGTTGATTTACGCAGTCGTCGTACCCCTAGTGATCCAGTACGGAGTGACCGGGCTCGTACTACCGAATCTGGTAAACCTCAGCCGATTCACGCTCAGAGACTGCGTGGTCCAGTTACTGCAGATAGTGTGTGTGAAGACGACGTGATTTTGAAATCTCGTATCCCGCGCGACAGCGTGTTTGTCGAAGACTTGATCGGGCGTGGTGGCTATGGTGAGGTATACAAGGGCACGTATGAAAGCAGGTCCGTTGCAGTGAAAATGCTGTTCCCAGAGACACGAAAGAGCACGCGCCACGTGACAGAGTTTTTAACAGAGGTGAAGATGATGACGGCCATGGATCACCCCCGTGTCGTGGAATTTGTTGGTGTATCCTGGAACAACTTGATGGACTTGTGTGTTGTGACCGAGTTCATGGCAGGTGGCGACTTACGTGCATGGTTGAGTGATCGTGCAGACAATTCTTCGCCTGTTGGGTTTGACTACACGAAAGTGAAGATTGCGACGCACGTCGTCCATGCGCTTGCCTACTTGCACTCGTTGACCCCATCCGTGATCCACCGCGACTTGAAATCTAGGAACATTTTGCTGAGCGAGAACCAAGACGCAAAACTAGCTGACTTTGGTGCATCTCGTGAACGGGTAGATCGCACAATGACTGCAGGTGTCGGCACATCGCTATGGATCGCGCCGGAAGTGATGATGGGAGAACGATACGATGACAAGGCTGACATGTTCTCCTTTGGTGTAGTGTTGTCAGAATTGGATTCACAACAGAGCCCATACGCACACGCAAAGGAGAACAACCCAGGTGGACGTAAGATGCCCGAGACCGCCATCCTTCAGTTGGTAGCAATGGGCAAATTACGAGTAGATTTTTCTCCAGGTGCTCTGAAGGGAATGGTGCAGCTTGGTACAGCGTGTACGGCTATCGACCCAACGGAGCGACCGACAGCAGCCGAAGCGTTCCGGAAGCTCCAGGTGATTCTGGCACAAGAAGCGAAGAAAGCAGCCAACGCGAAATGAAGATATAAGAAGAGGGACTCTCACGACGTTCAACACAAAAGTGTATGAACTAGGAATCCGCTTCCGCGTTATGAAGACTTCTTTGCAACGTACGGTATACACGAACACGTTCGTATGGTCTCGGCAGTGGTGATGCCGACCTTAATCCTGCTGCTGCCGATCCTGCCATTCCTCTCAGGGCTGGCATTTTATATACACCCTGAATAAATCCGATGTAGTTGTACTCGAACGAGTTATCCCGTTGCTTTCCAGTCGACTATGGTCGTCTCAGACCGAGTCTGCCAAGGAATAGTTCTATCCGATCCATGCACAAGATACACGCAGCCGTACACAGTATAACGTAGGCGACGGTGATACCAATGATGGCTCCTGTGTTGATCCCTCCCGATTTTTCTGTAATGACAACGATCGTGCTCCCATCGCCATCAGATCCTTCATCACTAGGAGTACCAACTTCATCTCGATCACCATTATCACTGTTGTTTAAGCTCCCATTGTTACTAGAGGCCTGAGAACTGATGTTGATCGAGAGTGAGTTGTCGGTGGCAGTCAAGTTGGTTCTCGATGCAGAATAATCGCTGGTATAAATTACGCTGTAGTCCATGTAGCATGAATGCTTCATCACCGTTTCGCTATCAGGTTCATAACCGAGAGACGGAGTTCCAGTGCACGAACTGTTGTTGTATATGTCTACGCTTGCTGATCCATCTTCGTTCACCTTGGCGATGACATAATTGACTCCTTGGTCATCGTAAACTTGACATTTGCCAGTCGCCAAGAACGCGATGGCACCCAAAAATCCTTTGCATTCGTTGGCAAATGTCTCGATCATGACGTAGTTCGAGTCTGCGAATACGTCCGACACGTACGTCTGGTGATTGATCTTCTCACAGGTTGTGGCGGATGAGTAGGTTGTGCCGTCAGCGATGAAAATTAGACACTCGACGTCTTCGCAGTCAACGGAGTTGATGACTGACACGACCAACGGAGTCCCCGAACACGTTCTACCTAAGTAAGTGATGGTCCTGCAAACGATTCGGCATGCACTGATGGGACAAAAGCAGCAATCACAATGAGCACGACCATCATGACTATATTTTGCTGGTTGATGAACTGCATCGTGGTGCTGGCGATGGTGTCGAATTGGCAGAACGACGCAGATGTTCAATGAAAAGTTCGACTATAAGATCGATGCGAGTGCAACATGAACGCTGTTAATTCGAACAAACAATCGAAAGTGTTTTCATTGATGGGGCTAGGAAGAGAGTTGTTTGAAAGGATGGACTGGAATCGATAGTCGTGTTACATTTGCAGCAGCTTGTTTGGAATTGCACCTCTCAATGGTAGGTAATGGTGTTGTTCGCTCTACACATGCTACGTAGTACTTCTGGACTAAATTTAGAAGTGGATAGCAAACAAACGACAGTCATCACTAAGGCTACTCCCACAGTACTTCGTCGTATTGACATGACGGTTGACCACGGAGCTTAAACTTCGACGATAATATGCGTTTATTCATAAAATCACCAAAGCGTCGATGTGCAAAGTCAATTTGCCTGATCTAACCAATGTGAATCCCATTTCCTGCTCGAGTTGAAGTTGATACCGCTTGAGGTTTAATGAACTCTCGCTTGCCATAAAATTTCTCGTAGTCTCGTGAAAGTTTCTTGATCACATCGTCCGAAGTTGTTGCTGTGTTTAACATGTTGTCGACATTCTGCGGAGTCTTGCCTAAGGAGAACCAACTAGTAAACTGCGCGGCACGCAAGTCTCCGGCCAGCTTTTCCGTACTTTCGACCTTTGTTGCTGCCGCAATCATCTTCGCGGCATCCACATCTCCAAAGGTTTTCACTAATTGCTTGACCATTTCGCTTTCCGGGTTCTCACTTTTGCTTTTGGTGACGAAGGTAGTCCAGGTGCTGAAAACCGGGCTCTCAAACACTTTGTCTCCTGTTTGATCGAGCTTCAGAAGCTTAAACACGTCGTCGACAGAGTTTTCAGCAGTAATCCAATTCGTAATCTGTAGTCCTTCCAATTTTGTTGCCATTGCTTTCGTACTCTCGACGTTTTTCGCTGTAGTGAGGATGTGAGTTGGCAACATTTTTGCAAGTACGTCGTCGCTGTAGTGAGCTGTAAAGGTAGTGAACATTTCCGTCCCTGGGTCATTGCTATTCCGCTTGGCGACAAATGAGGCCCAGTAAGTGAATAATGGACTCTCAAATAGTTTGTCTCCCGTCTGATCGAGCTTTAGGGACTTGAACACGTCGTCGGCAGAATTACCAGCGGTAACCCAATTCGAAATCTGGAGCCCCTCCATCTTCGTGGCAAGCGTTTTCGTACTGCCGACTTCTTTCGCTCGAATGAGCAAACTTGCCAGAGCGTCGTCACTGTAGTGAGTTGCAAAGGTAGAGAACATCGCCAGCTCGGGGTCCTTACTGTTGCGCTTAGCGACGAAAGCGACCCAATTAGAGAATATTGGACTCTCAAAGAGTTTGTCTCCCGTCTGATCGAGCCTTAGAGCTGTAAACACACCATCGGCAGATTTACCAGCGGTAATCCAATTCTCAATCTGGAGTGTCTCCATCCTCGTAGCAACTTCTCTCGTACTACCACCTTGTTTTGCTGTAACAAACATTTTTGCCAGCGCGTCGTCTGTGTAGTGACTTGCCAATGTCGAGAACATTGCCAGATCGGGGTTGTTCTTATTGCGGACCGTGACGAAAGCCATCCACTGGGAAAATGCTGGGCTCTCAAACAGTTTGTCTCCAGTCTTGTCAAGTTTCAGAAGAGTAAAAACATCGTTCGAGGATTTCTGTCTCAATCGCCACCACTGGAGTTTTAGCTTTTGGATGAGCTTCGACAAACCTGATTTAATGCTAGTAGTCGCTTGTTCGAGCCCAGGGAGACTAAAGGCAAGTGCTCGTTCTTGAATGACGTTAGTGGGGCCACCTGTCGTCGTACTTGTGTCGGATCTCAAAAACCGTTTGGTGATGTCAGGAAAATCCACACTCAGCGTTTCCAAAGTTTGCGAGTTGCGTGCAGCCCGTTTAGACACTAATGAGGACGAGACCACATTGATGCATGCTAAAAGCACGACAACAACCAGCACTTTTGTGCAGTAAAACTTCGTGGTTCTGGTCTTCATACCCATACAAGAACTGTATCGTCCACAGAGAAAATTACAAAGTAAGAGGGATGACAACTGGCTGTTGTACAGCCTGTACTGTAAATGAGAATCGTATTCATACCTTTAGTCTAGTAAACAAGTAAACATCGTGAAAGTTTGTTATAACTATTTGTTTTCGTATTTTACCCCCCATTGTATTATTCATGCATGTTCTGGTGTACATGAACAATTATGGTATTTTAATGTTAAAACTTTGTAAAACTATAAACCGTATCAACTTAACTGAGATGATTAGGCTTCAAAATGCCCCCTACACCATCGCAATCTAGCTTCAAAGCTCAAAACGATGCATGCAAAGCATGGTCTGCATCTTCCAACTGGCTCAAACCCATCTGATCTGTAGATAAGTGCAGAGCAATCCTCTTATAAACATGTCAAATCCAGAATATACCACTACCATTAATAGGTTATTATTATATATGTAGTTGTAGACCCGTTCGGTATTCACGCAGATTACTGTATCAAGACTATTGATGATGAGTACAAGGACGAGGTGAGTGGTTGCACCGTTAACGAAAGACATGTATCGTGATGATCCCATTTACATGTAGTAGTAGTAGTAGTAGTAAACGTGTTCTCGCGTTCATTACGCTAGTTAAGAGTCATCTGGTTGAGCCTCGTAGCTAGTGTAGCGTTCGCATACGTCGGATCGCTCTCTTCAGAGGGCGTACAGGCAAGGAGAGACTGGATTAGCTGTCTCCACTCTTTCGGGTCTTGTGCGTGGCAGCGCAGTAGGTAAAGATCGGCAGCTCGTCGGAGGCGATAGTTGTCGGGGAGGGTTCGGAGGTCGGCATCGAGGACCACGGGAAGCGTGATGCGTTGGCGGCCTCGGAACTTGGGGTCTGGCTTGGCGCAAAGTAGGCTTCCATGTAGCGGTAGGCGGGTAAGTCTGGGGTCGTCGTGGAGAGTCGAAGAATCTGTCCGAATAGCGTCCAGCCATTTACATGTACTTTTACCAATACCTGATCGTACGTGCCTCTAGATTGCTCGTTAATCGATGGAGGTGTCTATTTACAGGATTCTTTCCAACAACAGTGGTAACCCGAATGCTTATTGCTTGATAAATACATAGTGCCACTATGATGTTTCATCTACAACAGTGCTAAGAAAATGTGCGCTGTCCAGCATTGCGCGCGGAGTATGGTCGTGGCAATCGAGCTTTAATAACTGGAAAATTTAGAAAACGGTTTAGAAAATACAATCGAGCTGGTCAATGAATTCTATTGTTTGTACATAGCCATTTTAAATTGTATGCCGCACCTACTGGATTGACCGTACCTAATCTGTAGTTATAATGATGGACCTGGAGGACATCACAATCACAATACTGAATTTCCTTTCTCAAAGGATATCCCAGTCAAATATCCAGAAAGCTGCAGTAGCATACTCTTGCTAAATAATACGTATGTACCTACGTATTAGCTTTGCTATTATTAATAGAATTGAATCCTAATTTAATCCTAATGTACCAAATCTAGGAAATAGGTGTAAATCATTCTCAAACAGCATACACGTAGAGACAAGGCGGCTCTGGCTCTAACCTCTTTAAGCAGCTGGATGTGAATGATCTACTCAAGCCAGGCGATAAAGGCGCCACCCAAAAGCCGAACCAGTATTAAAGGTGTACGTCAGAAACTAAGCGAGTGTCTGTGGGACGGTGTGAGCAATGGAAAGAAAACATCAGTCACCAAGAGCTATCAGGACCTCGGAATGGACGCCACACTGAAGAAGCTCAAAGAGGATTGTCTGAGCGGCCGATAAAAAGGAAATTATGGATATCCGGATGTTTGAGCGCTCTAAAAACCTATATATAAATACCCTGTCTTATATGTTCAGGACAAATTAACCACTTCGACACATATGCGATTTAAGACACGTGTGGGAAGCATTCGGATTAAATCAACAGGAACGACCAATTGCCAGATCTCCCTCGCGTTAGTTCTCGTAGCGATGCCGTCTGAGTTGAGGAGGATGATAGTTCCATACGGTGGGGTATCATGACGTCCGTTTCCTCTTGTGGTTCTACTTTTTAATTCCCTCTCAAATCGCTATACCGCTGCAATTCAGGAAAATTTTCACACCCTTTTTCTTTTTGGCTCGTGAACACTGATTACATCAAGATTTCCCAACAAAATTATGGTGTAATCCTACTGGACAAACACCGTCATCTATATTATATAGATTCTATAAAACAACATAATCGGTGTTTTGAACATGTATGATGATGGTGATGCTACGCTTACGCGGCAACTTTGGTGCTCAAGGTTCTGCACAAAACTACCATCCAGCATAAACCTATCTAAACGTATGCAACCCTTCTTTGTGACCGCGCACAACGGTACTGTATCCTTTTTGCTAGATTAGGTGACTCCAAGCCATTTTCCAGTTGTACTCCGCTACCGGGTACATAGTGAAACCAAGTCAAGAATATCGGTTGGTGCAGAAACCGGTTCTGCAATCTTTCTGAAACTATAGTGTGGAATACCGTATACTATACGGTACTCCCTTTCGCATGCGTCAACATGAGTGGACCTCCACCGTCCTCTCCCTCTTCCTCGTTCTTGGAGATTGTGGCGTTCGCTGCGTCGTTCTCCTGGTTGGGTCTCTTCGTCATCATCGGACATTCATCGGCCCTGCTGCAGATTGACGCTCACGCGGTGTTTGCGCCTTGATCTGTAGTATCTGTTCTTCTTCTTGCACGACTTCTTGCCAATCTGCTGCAGATCCGGTCATGACCTCACGCCTTGATTCTGCAGTATCTGTTGTGTTCCTTGCGCTTCTCTAGCCGGATCCGCCGTCTACCGTCTTGTCGAGTTCATAATCCCTCCGAAGTTTGCCCCGCGTCTTGGTCTTGTCGTGTGTCCGATTCATCTTCCTGAACCATGCCGTTAGTAGACCACCCGCTATAGCGGACCCGGTAATAGTACGCAGCAAAGTCTTCTGCGGTGCAAGGGCGCGGAACGGGATTCCACACTTACGCCTCTTTTCTTTTCCTCTCCACGGAGACGATCTACTACGGAGCTAGACGATCCTGTACAAGTCTAGACGCTGGCTTACGGCAGCGCCACAGAGCGGCACCGAGGCTGAGCTCTCCTGGCAGCAAGCGACACCAGCGGACTCGATCGCTAGAGGAAGCGGTGGAGATCCCAAGGTCCAATCAGCACAGTCGATCACTAGCGCTGGCTGAGCTCTCGTGCATCGCAAAAGAATAAGGCTTCGACGCGGCCTTCGTTGTGGATTCAGTGGGAGAAATGCCGACCGCGTTCATGTCGGCGATGGAATCCAGCAAAGCGGCCAAGTGGAAGGAAGCGTGCGACTCGGAAATCAACTCCCTTTGCAAGAATGAGACGTGGGTGTTGGTGCCATTGCCCAAGGTACGCAAGGCGGTCAGCTACAGATGGGTGTTTCGGTTCAAGGAAATCCAGGCTGGAGAGACCAAGCGATTCAAGGCACGACTGGTGCCCAAGGGATTTTTGCAGAAGTATGGCATCGACTACGCAGAGACCTTTGCGCCGGTGGCCAAATTCACGTAAATCAGTATCCTGCTCAGCCTGGCAGCCAAGTACAACCTCACAGTGCACCAGATGGATGTCAAGGCGGCGTTCCTAAACGGGTGGCTGGACGAAGACATCTACATGGTGCATCCGGATGGCTTTATTGACGAGGCTCACCCGGACTTCGTGTGCAAGCTCAAGCGTTCGCTGTATGGTCTCAAGCAGTCGCCGCGGATGTGGAACCAGACCATCGACAAGTTCATGCTAGAGCTGGGGTTCACGAAGTACGAGACAGATCACTGCATCTACGCCAAGCGGAACGACCAAGACATGATCATCGTGGCGCTGTATGTGGACGACTTGATCCTCGCAAGCAACAACGACGATCTGCTTAAGTCGACCAAGGAGGCATTCTGCAAGCGATTTGAGATGATGGACATGGGTCAGCTCAAGTACTTCCTCGGCATCGAAATTGTTCAAGATCTTACGGTTGGGAAGGTGGCGGTGCGGCAGACCAAGTTTGCGAAGGACATCCTCGAGAAGTTCAGCATGGGGAACAGCAACCCTGTGAAGACACCGCAAGACTCGGACTCAAGCTGACCAAGGCCATGTGCGAAGGAGGTTGTAAGCATGAAGAGACTATGGCGAAGGTGCCGTACCGGAATGCAGTTGGTTACTTGATGTACCTCATGGTGGGGCCTCGATCAGACCTTGCAGCCGCAGTGGCGTGTGTCCATCATGAACGCGTAGCCGCTTGTACTCCGTCGATACTCGATGTCACCGGCCCAATCCGCATCCGTATAAACTTGGAGTCCGTCCTCGCTGCTTGATTGAAACTCGATGCCATGCGTCTTCGTGCCTTGAATGTAGCGAAACGCCACCTTGAGCGCTTGCCAGTGTGTCGGCGGATGCATCAGCTGGAGAAACAAGAATCAGCGGACGGTGGCGCTATCATCGACGGAGGCAGAGTACATGGCGTTGACGGAAGCGACACAAGAAGCTGTGTGGCTCAAGGCGTTCCTGAGCGAGATCGGCGAGATGAAGACCAAGTCGGCAGTCAATATCTACGAGGACAACCAAGGCTCCATCGCGTTGGCCAAGGACCCGGAGTTCCACAAGCGTACCAAGAACATCGACATTCGCTATCACTTCGTGCGTGAGAAGGTTGAAGACGGCCAAGTGGTGTTGGAGTACTGCTCGATGAAGGAAATGCTGGCGGACTTGATGACCAAGTCGATCACCGCCGTGCAGTTTGACATCCTTCGGAGCAAGCTGCTTGGGATGCTAGGCGCCACTACGGCCGAGTCGAGTGGGAGTGTTGTCAAGAAGGCGCCTCGGCCTGCCGCGGTGTACCGGTAGATACCGGTACGACCTTCACTCAATGGCACCACAAGCATTCCCGTGATTACGTGAAGGTGATTACGGGACAAGTGTTTACGCTACGGTCGTGCGTGGGTACAAGATTGTGGGTACAAGATGGGCGTCGACGTGGCAGTCGCGGATTGGCTGGGGTAACTCACTATTCAGTTAGAAATCCAGTAGTGTGTATCCAGGTGGGAATTCCAGTAGGCTTAGAGGTAGCAGGAAGTTTGCGAACTAAGGACCTAAATCGATCATTTTACATTTTACCATCTAGTGCTCAAACGACCTTGACTTTTTGTTATGAGCCCAAGCCCCGTTTCCCCTGCTCAAGACTCCGACTACGCCTTCGCCATGGACACTGCCTCGACGACGACCTCCCGCATCAACAAGTTCGACGGAACCAACTTCCTCACGTAGAAGTTCAAGATGCGCATGGTGATCGAGTAGCACGACTTGTGGGAAGTGACAAGTGGAGAGTTCAAGCTGGAGCGGTGCACCACTACGCTGGACCAATCGACGTTCAAGAGGAAGTCTCGCAAGGCGCTGGCGATCATCTGTCTCGCGATGGAGGATTTGCAGTTGCCTCTGGTTCGGTCGGCCAATGATGCGTACGATGCATGGTCAAGACTGGAAGGACACTTCGAGAAGAAGGGTTTGGCCAACAAGCTCTTCCTTCGTCGACGTTACTTCACGACGATGATGGGCGAAGATGATGATGTGCTGGAGCACATTAACAAGGTCAAGCCGCTGGCGGAACAGCTCGACACTGTGGGTGCTCCTGTCAGCGAAGACGACTTGGTGATCGCGCTTCTGGCAAGTCTGAGCGAGTCGTACCAGTTCCTTATCACGGCGTTGGAGTCGAGGGCCGACTCGTTGACATGAGAACTCGTGACGCCTCGGCTGCCGCATGAAGACTTGAAGCGCAAGGAACAAGGTGGCGGTACTGAAGAAACGGCGAGCGGTCAAGCTTTCATGACAAGCGCCAACGGGAAGAGCTAGGGACGACAGGCGCAGAAGGTCAGTGCCTGCCACTACTGTGGCGAACAAGGACATCGAATTACCAAGTGTTCTGTGAGTATCCGAGAGAACGCGTAGCGGCAGAGACCGCAACGAGCGAACGTCGCGGATGACGATGAAGACTGCGGTGACTACCTGTTCTCGGTTGGTGGTGGGACCACCAAGTCGAGTGAAGTTTGGCTGGTCGAATCGGGTGCGACGCAGCACATGACGTACTCGATAGAGTACATGAAGAACTACAAGAAGATGACTCCGGTGGACGTGCATCTCGCAGACAACGGGGTGGTTCAAACGGTCGGCAGCGGCGACATTGTCAAGACTAAACACAGGGTCAAGGAGGGTGTGCTCACGAAGATGCGGCACGTCCCCAAGTTGTCGCGCAACCTGTTTTCAGTCGGGCGGTTCACCAAGGACGTTGGGCCCGTGATGTTCGAGCGCGACGGTGCTTCGCGGAGACGAAGAAGATCAAGTGGCAGCTCGGAGCGCGTGAAGGCAAGGGACTGTTCAAGTTGTGCATGAATCCGATCATGCTGAACGAGGCCAATGTGTTGAGTTGGAAGGATCGCAAAGGGGACGCCACGTCGTACGTCTGGTACCTTCGACTTGCCATGACGGTCTAGGCGCCATCGTCAAGAAGGGATATGGGGTTGGCATCAACGTGACGGCTGTGAAGCAGTGGGAGTTGTGTGGTGGGTGTGCACTCGGCAAGCAGACGCGAGTGAGTTACATGTCCAAGTCGCCGAACCACGCCAACAAACTGCTGGAAGGCATCCACAGTGACGTCTGCGGTCCCATGAAGACATCAACGTTCAGTGGCAAAAAGTACTTCGTTACGTCATCGACGATTACTCGCACTTCTGTGTGGTATATTTGCTGCGGAACAAGTCGGAGGTGACAACCAAATTCGCGGCGTTCGTAGCGCCCTCCGAAACTCAGACTGGAGGTCGTGTGAGAACTCTTCGCGTGAAGCAAGTTTACAGTGACAATAGTGGTGAGGGCAAGTCCCGTGAAATGGCCAAGTTCTGCAGAGAGCGTGGGATTGTGCAGAAGTTCACACCGCCGTACACGCCTCAACTGAACGGAGTGACGAAGCGGAAGAACAGGACGTTGGTGGGATGTGCGCGCTGCATGTTGGAGCATGCCGGACTGTCCAAGTCATATTGGGGTGGAGCGATGATGACAGCGATGTTCTTTCGGAATCGGTGTCCGACACGTGCTACCAGTCACGGCAAGTCTCCGCACCAAGTTTGGACGGGCAAGAAACCGCTGCTGTCCAACCTCAAGGTGTTCGGTTGCCATGCGTATGTGACGGTTCCGAAGGAGAAACGCACCAAGTTCGACGCTCGGCCGGCGCGTTGTCGGTTTCTCGAGAACTCAGAGCACGAGAAAGTGTATCTGTTTGAAGAGAGTAAGACCGGTCGTGTGCTAGTGAGCCGCGGTGCGCGGTTCATGGAAGACGTCTTTGACGGTGGGAGGCGCAACTTCGGTGAAGACGGGGTCGTAGGGCTTCGGGATGAGGTTGCCACAGACCACGAAGAACCATGCAGACCAGAACAAAGCAAAAAAGAAGAAGCTGCGCGGGACGAAGACTCGAGCCGCCGTCTGCCGGGAGGGCATCAACTCAACTCGAACCAATAATGTTTAGAACATGTAACGTTAATTTACGTCTGAACAAAAACTTGCAGGTCAACTCCGGACGTTAGCGAACTTAGAATACCGAAGGGCTGGTACGCAGGTACAGGGAGCAAGGTTAATTCTATGCGTTTAACAACTAACTCCAAAACCAAGAGAGAAGTCACCGAAAGTGCCAAGCTAGAAGAAATCAACAATCTCAACACCAGTGTGACCCCAGCGGCTCCGGACATTCCATACATCTTATTGCGGTTAAACAACGATAATAGTTACGTCTCTGTCTCTCTGTCTACATCTGTATCGAAAACAATAGCAGGTACTTTATCTAAAACAATAGTTTATAATTTCCTTCAACTCACGCCCAAGCAGCGTAATTGAAATGCGTACTGCATTGGCTGGCGATGGTATACAGTGTCCACCCCCGTTTTCACGGGGGTGGACCTAAAGTCAAGGTCGTTTGAGCACTAGATGGTAAAATGCAAAATGATTGATTTAGGTCCTTAGTTCGCAAACTTCCTGCTACCTCTAAGCCTACTGGATGTCCCACCTGGATACACACTACTGGATTCCTAACGGAATACTGAGTTACCCCAGCCAATCCGCGACTGCCACGTCGATGCCCATCTTGTACCCACAATTTGGTACCCACGCACGACCGTAGCGTAAACACTTGTCCCGTAATCACCTTCATGTAATCACGGGAATGCTTGCGGTGCCACTGAGTGAAAATCGTACCGGTATCTACCGGTACACCGCGACAGGTCGAGGCGCCTTCTTGACGACAGACCTTTTATACACTACAAGGTCATAATATTTGCAGAGGTTTTCACGCATTTAAAAAAGAATAAGTACTGATGTTACTTTTCTTAATTCAGTAGATATCACCCTGGGTGTCAGGAATTTCTTGAAATTTCAGCTTCTTCTTGATAATACCACGAACCGTAGACACACCCACCGCAGCAGGAATATTTAACTCACCACTAGCCCACGTTGCTAGACGTTGTTGTGTCCACGGTAGCTCAGCACGGGCCTTAACCCTTTCGCGCGCCACCTACAGCCTGTATGCCATACAACGTTCTGATACTTTGTTTCAAAAGAGTACATTCTTCGCCCTTTGAAGAAAGTACGGTACTGTTGGTCAGTTGACAATCCCCGTTGATACGAGATATAAACTTGCCCTCCACATGGAAGGACGAATTTTGCGCCCTTCGAACATTTTACGGTACTCTTTTCCGACGAACTGGATTGGTCAATTTCCTGTACGACTAGGCAACCTGACTGGTCATTGGTCAAAAAAATATCGTAAGATAAATAAATTCGCTGCGCTCCGATCGTTCTATAGCACGCGACAAAAAAACGCCGCGGACTGGTGCTGCCTCTATCATACTGCCTTCTATCATACATGAAGTTTTACACACAAAGGTGTGTACACATCTGAGTGAAACTATACACAAAACATATCGCGCTTCCCTCAGAACGCAAAAAGTTATCCCTGTCAATGAAGATGAGTATCCATTTCGTCTTTGTGTCAAGTGAATAACATCAGCAACCTGTGCAAGAGTAATAGTGCGTGTGAGCCTTCCGTTTCTCACAATCGAATTGGGTATAAATGGGAAAGCGGGGGGGGGGTTTGTATTGTCGACCTAGACGCAAGAAAGCGGAGGTGCTTGACTCGGGCACATGATAGTGTCTACAGCACCCGGGCGATCGCGAGTAGCCGGTTGAGTTCAAGTATGCGGGGGAAAAGCTAAGAAAGGATGGATGGACGTGAAAGCCGCCTTCAGGCAGAAGCCTGGATAACAGGTACCGCTACGTTCGTCCAGGGGGAAACCTGCGGGGGAAGGAAGGCACAGACTTTCTGGTCGGAGAGGAATCTGTAATAACGTTTATCCAGGATCACCAGCTAATCCATCCCCTCAATAACTTTTTCATGCTATCAGAACAAGATGCGAACTGCGAGGCTGTTCGGCCGGCAACGGTGGGTGCTGACTAACGGAGTGCTGTGCGCTGTGTGATGCCAAGCGCAGGCCGTGAAGCCGGTGCTGAGCGGCCGAGGAGGAGGCAGAGGCCGTGGTGGAGGACGTGGTCGAGGTCGCGGGCGCCTCGACGTGTCGTCTGCGAGTGACAACGGTCAGACACCACTTGTTACACCAAGGTCATCTCCTACTCTCCTTCACGATATATATATTAATACATTGGTGGCCTTTTAACCAGCAAAAGAGCCATGGATGATAAGCCTGTGGGAACAACCTATATTGTCGGCCGAGTCTGCCGACTGACAAAAATGCAAGGACAAGCTCCAGATGCAGTGGATTGAAAGTCAGTTCCAGAATTGTGTGGAAAGTCTGAGCTTTGGTTTGATCCAACGCGGTATCGACAACTACAAAGGGCTGATGAGGGAAACCCCGAGTCAGACATGGCAGAAATTGCTAGAATGTGATGATACTGAGGCCATTGTGATTGACGATGCTTCCGATCTCCAAGAAGCAGAAATGTATGAAGTCTATGACCCAATGGAGTCGCTTCCAACTTGTCTGGACGAGGTAGAGACCATTCGCAGTATGCGATTCGAGCGGTCTGCATCGTCCAAAGCTCCGCCAGATTTATACCAGCACAAAGACGGCTCGACAGCGAGCTTTCTTCGGCCGGAATACAAGCATGTCTTTGAGCATTCGGCCACATCAAGTTTCTTTGCGTAAATTCTGCTATATTTCTGGCGTCAGATACTTCACGAGAAGAACGCATATGCTGTTGCGTATGAGATCAAAATCACACAGCCATTTACGCTAGAGGAATTGATGAAATTTTGGGGTATGATGTTCTTTATGGCCCTAAACGATAAGGGCGAGTACGCGAACTATTGGGCCCTCAACCAGAAGATTTGATATTTGGTGGCAAAACTACGTCATTTGATGGCACCATGTCTTTGAACCGATTCAAGTTGCTTCGACGATGTCTTAGTTTCAATGCGACACCAACTACTTTAGCCAAGGACGCAGCAGCAAGAATAAGACCATTGCTTAACTTGCTTAAGACAACAGGCAATAAGTACATCGTGGTCGGTAGAAATGTCGCGTTGGATGAAGCGAGTGTGGCATGCCGCTTGCGTCAGGGGCGCCACATGATCGTATGTAATCCTAGCAAGCCCACCGGCAAGTATCATTTCAAGCTTGACACGGTATGTTGCTCTACAAGCTGGATCTCCCTCAATTATCGGCTGCACTGCAAGCGCAGCGTTATTGAAGATCGTCTGGAAAGTGTTGTAGGATCGGAGACGGTCCAACAGCTAAGCGATGATTTGGCAAGAGTTTCCAAAATTCGTCAACATGTCCTAGAGGTGGTGCGGCCATTGTTCGGTACCAACCGAATCGTGAACATGGATAACTACTATGCATTGGTGCAAATACTTCAGGCGCTGCGTCTGAAGGGATTGTATGCACGAGTTACAATTCGCAACAATAGCAAGCAATATAATGCTAAACAAGGACGACAATTGCTCACGAGGAGATACGCTTCAGGTAGTGTCCATTGATCACAATATGGTAGCAGCATCCTGGTGTGATGGCAGCATCGTGAACATGGTTTCCAATGCAGATGCTTCGACAACAGCTTCGGTGACGAGAACTGTTGGAAACGAGGCACGGGAATTTCCTGCGCCTACGTGTGTCAAAGAGTACAATCAGAACAGGCAAGGCGTAGATCGCTTAGATCAAATGTGAAGTCGGTTTTCAATTGCAGATGGACATAGTTACAAGCGTTGGCATAAGAAATTAGCTTTGGCACTCGTTGGTGTTGCGAGGGCAAACGCTTATCTGACATGGAAACTGCTTGCGTCGGAATCGTTACTGTCATCCATTCGAGATCCCCATAGAACATTTATGACGGCCCTGGTTGGGGAGCTAATTAGCGGTCGTTGGATGCATGCGCTAAGCACAGAAGAAAGCCGAATGTTCTACGGGAGGCCTGGACATGAAAGAACACAACTTAGCGAGTCTGTAACCTCGTCCAGTGTTCCCAGCCCTAGCACCCCCACAAACATGCAGAAAATGATAATATAACCGTCAAGATCGCTGTTGAACACACCTATCCCTTCTGGTAAATCGCTCGGATTGGTAGCTTCAGTGATTGTGGCGAGGACATATGTTTCCATGAAAGGGCAAATTCCTTGCCCTTTCACTGGGATTATCCGAACTACTTATGCAAAAGGCTCAGAAGGGCAAAGAATTTGTCCTTCTGTCGCGAAAGGGTTAAGGCATAGTCGATGTTTTTAAGTAAGTGTAATGTCGAATAGGTGTAGCGGTGACGTGTTAAGACAAGTATTTGCAAATTGAATAATGAGTGATTTTTCATCCAACTCATATCGCGCCCAAGTTTGAATCAGGATTTGCCGACGTTCCGTCCCTCCTAGAGGAGGGGAAAACCTTTGAAAAAGGAGATGGGTATATGTATGCGCATATTCCTTCACCATCATGATTGAACTTGCAAGTAAGGCCTAGCAGTATAGTAAAGGTCAGTGGGCGCGAAAACGGGGGACGCACTCTATACGATTGTTTATTATTATGCGGACGTGGTTAACATAATAGTAATTTAAGGTATCCTTACTAAAATGTGTTATTAATATCTATTCAGCGTCTCTGATAGAATACTGTGGCTATTTTCTAAGTTGAGGGCTGCTACCTCTGAAGGTTAGCATTAGAGAGTCGAAGTGTAGCGAAGAAGATACTAGCTTTGGAGGGAGTCGTCTTAAGGCAAAGTGATGAGATTAAGATACTTGACGCTGTTAGGGATGACTGGATAGCGAGTAATAAACTGTTGTCAACTATACTAAGGAAACATGTACTATATCTACTTATTAAAGATGACCTGAGATGATTGGTTGTTGCCTTCCGGATACAGTGTGCCACAGATCAGAAAGACTATTTTTACACTAACCATACCACAGTTTATCGGACCTAGCGAACGTAGAGGACCTACCTAACCCTAAGCATAGCCACGACAAATCGAGGGGGCGTCACCTTTAACTATCGCCCTGTCTCGCCCCAAATACCCTTGCGACAGAACCTTAAGCCCGCTACTGCTCGCAAATCGAGCCTTCGCTTGCTGGAAGGGCAATGGTTGGTCCTGGGTTTGTATCGATGTGCTTCGCACACGGCCTGCAAATTACAGGCATGGACAGTGACATCCGCCCCTAGGTTCCGACCAATCAGAGAGCTCCATTTCGCATATACTTCAATGGCCTATACTTGATATGCGGTCTGATGATTTGCTCAATTTTACTAAAGTTTTGTAATGGCCGCACTAAAGTACGATCCGATAGGTGATGGTATTCTTCCATATCAAATTTTATCGAACCCTCGAACCTAGAGGACTAGTACTTAAAGTTTGGTACAACGGCCGGAGGGTAGATACATTCATGTGATTAACACACGAGTCTAGGGAGTGGTTTGGGATGATAAAGGATGACCCAGCAATTATAGGTTGTGATGTAAAAAGCATTGCCGATAGACGCAATAACAAGATCTATAATTGACTGCGGTCGAGAAACGGCAAAAACAAAAAATGAAAAACATGCATCGACAGTGGTGTGCACTCAATTTGCCAAATTGTCAAATGAGGGTGGAATCCGTAGAGGGGCCACTATTAAGGCAATGAAAGACGCAAACGGTGCTGATTGGTTGTCACTACAGCCAATCTCAGGTAACCATTTGTAAGTGGATAGACACGTTGGCTATGAGTGGTTGTGAATTACCACAAGTGAAAACAACAGCTGAAGAGCCCCGGTAGGGTACTGGGGAACTTACTCGGACTTGTCGGCTTGTACTCCGCAGATTTCCAGTCCCCCTATCTTACCACCCATCAAAGCACCCACATTTGCTGCATGCCCGTGTGCCTTATCCCCTCGTGCCCAAGGCGCTCTGTGGCCACAGTGCAGGATAGTCCTGGAGCCCGGTTCGATTACGGCTTGGTTACTCTCTTTGTGTCTGAATAAGGAAAGAGGTCGCGTGTCACACTCGCTGCCCCAAGTTCGGCTGTGTCCTGCCCTGCAATAGCGGCGGATTGTGTTGGTTTTTCTATTCACCGATAGGCTAACGCTTATTAATGCTTCGTACAAGCAAGTTATGGAAGACTATGCTATCTCGAGGATGTCTTGCATATAGTCTAGTGCTAAGGCTCGGGTATCTGCAGGTCGAAGCAGAGGCTGATGACGTTCGATGTGGCTATTGAAGTCGCAGGCATGTGGAGACCCTAAAGATGCTTGAAGACGGCGATTTACCCACTGTAACGGGCCTGGTGTAACGGGCCTGGTGTATGTCCGTCACTGGCTTACACTAGCTGTCGAGGAAGCGTCTTGTCCTCAGTAAGACTGAGAACTAAGTATTAAGTCCGAGGTAAATTCAACTCTGATTTATAATTAGCCCGGGGTGCGAGCCCTAAGGACCAATGTGAACCACTCAAATAAAGGTCGACAGCTGATTGGCTGAAAGTGGGGTCTGGCTCCCCCACTTTCATCCAATCAGAGGATGACGAGTCAGCACACGCTAGTCGTGTGCCGATCAGGCCTACTTATGTAATATCAGAAAGATGTCTAGCTACTTATGTAAATGGAGGGCCCATTACATCACCCTCCTCTCAAGGCAGCACTCACGGGACTTGAGTGCAAGCGGGGAAATTCTTGGAAATTGAGACGTCAGTTGGCGCGGCGCTAACTGGGGGATCACGCTGCGTGGGGACCACAACTCCTGCGCATCGCAGGAGCACAACCAGACTGGCACGGCGAGGGGCAGACGCGGAAACTCGAGATGATGACTGCGGAGACGACTACGACAACAGGAACGGCGGTTGACACGCGGACGGGCACCGCGAGGACAACTGCGACAACACTGACTTCGACGGCGCTGCGGGCTCCATCATCGCTACGCGTGATGGATCGAGAGCTGAAGCCGTGGGACTTGTACGACTTGTCCGGCGCGGAGTCGCCAGAGCCGCTGGCGACGATGCAAGATTACTTCCGTCGATTTCGAGCGCTACGTGGAAAAGGTATTGATGGCGTCGCGCATGATTTGCTCCAGCGCTCGTGGTGTGCCATGATCGTCCGTTGGAATCGGATGTTGGGGAAGGCGACAACTTCGTGGCGTGGCTCGCGAGTCGCGAGGAAGTGGTTGGCGAACATTCGCTGCGGGATCTTCGTACGCGCGTGTGTACCAACGCGTGGAATGATGACCGCATCTGTTACGTGCAAGTCCGCGAGGGTTGTGTTGTCTGTGGCAGCTCAGAGCATTACTTCGAGGCGGACTGGTCGCGCGAGGTCGCCGAGCGGCCGCTTGGTGATTCGGAGCAGTCGTGGATCGCTAAGTATCGGCGCGCGCTCAATGAGGTCTCAGTGGCTTCTATTCGCGGCGGAGGCCGCCGCGCTCGTTCTCGGCGAGGTGTATCCTCGTCGGCGCGTAGCCGTTCGCGCTCTCGGTCGCCACGTGGTCGGCAACAGCGGCGTTCTCGTTCACGATCTCGTTCTCGTACTCGAGGACCGCGTCCGGGACGTCCCAGAGGAGGGACGAACGTGGCTCCCACGTATCTTCGTCAGGCGGGTAACCAAGCCAACGAACTCGATAGCGCCGCGCGGGGGGAATCCCGCGGGTGGACGTACTACTCGCACGAGCTCGGGTACGAGGCGTCGCATGAGGAGGGTCCTCGTGAGCCACGAGGTGATCCACGATCCAGCACTTTTGGCCAGCCGAGTCAACAATCGGCGGAGGGGGTTCGCGGCGATAGGGCTTACGCCTGGGTGTTCCAGGGGGATGTGGAGACTGCAGCGAATCGTGCTTTGGACGCTCAGGCGGAAGCTGAGGAGGCGACTGCGCAGATCGCGGAGACCCGGAAGGACCTTGAAGCAGCGCGCCAGTCGAATCGGGAGTTACTGGCGCGGACTCGGGAGCTGGAGATTCGCGTCTTTGGAGCACCGCGGACGGGGACGCAGCCTCGGCAGTCGGCGGCGCGGACGGCACGCCGGGAGGGGCGTTCGCTCTATGCTCCGGCGCCGCCGTAGGGTCCAACGTAGATGGGATAGAAGCGGGGTGGTATTTCTTGAGCCGCCCGACGTAGAACGTCGGGTGTAGTCGTAATGACGTAGGAATGTCCAACGTGTAGGCTTCACCGTTAACCTTCACGACTCCGAAGGGTCCAATAAAACGAGGTGCGAGTTTGCTCGCGCCGAGATTGGTCACCGCAGAAGAGCGAATACCATCGGTCGACAGGAGGACTTGCTCTCCTATTCGGAAGGTAGCCATATTCTTGCGTCCACGTTTGTCTGCGTTCTCTTTTTGTTTATCCACTGCATCTTGAAGTGCATCGCGCACAAACGGGCGATTGACGCGCGTCGCTGGACGAACGCCGAAACGGCGGCGTTATCGACTTGGCGCGTCGGGGACTTCGGCGCGTAGTTGGCCGCAACTTGAGTACCGGTATTACCGGGGTCAATCAGGGTTCGTGCCGTCCATGCTGCGAGAGGAGACGCCGCGGGACCCGGCGTCGCGAGAGCCTGTTTGGCTTTGGACCGGGTGACCGCGTACAGTGTCTCGGGGTCGTGAGCCCCACTCGTCTCAACATAGTCATCATTCACACCGTGATCATCCCCACCCAGAGTGGAGGCACCAGACACCGTGGGATGGCCCATGGCAAGAAGAGCTGGGACGCGCGGGTGCCGCGCGTTATTCGCGAAGAACGGCGTCAATCCCGTCGAGGCGTGTTCAGCGTTATTGAGTGCAAACTCGGCAAGGGGTAAGAACTTGCTCCAACTCACGAAAGAAGTTGCGTGACTCCGAAGAACATCTTCGAGGACCCTGTTGACCCGCTCTGTCTGGCCATCCGTCTCCGGATGGGCCGCCGTCGACATCGACAGCTTCGTCCCCAGAAGCTGGAAGAGGGCGGTCCAGAACGCGGACGTGAACCGCGGGTCACGATCGGAGACGATCGACTCCGGTAAGCCGTGGTGGCGAAACACGCAATCGACGAAATGCGCCGCGGTCTCAGCCGCGGTGACCGTATCCTTCACGGGTGTGAAATGAACCATCTTCGTGAAACGATCCACGAAAACCAAGACGCCATTCCGACCGTCGGCATCGGGAGGGAGCCCGAAGACAAAGTCCATGGAAACTGAGCGCCAGGCCTCAGTTGCGATCGGCAGCGGGTGTAGTGGCGCTTGTGACGACTTGGATGGCTTTACCCGTTGGCAGGTCTCGCAAGTGCGAACCCACTTACGCACCCATTTGTACATACGAGGCCAGTAAAAATCGCGGGATATTGCTGCGAAGGTCTTCTCGCGGCCCAAGTGTGCACCTGTGGGGCTATCATGGAACTCGTGAATGATGCGAGCTCGCAGATCGTCGTCGTTGGGCACGACGACTCGCGGAGCATCGAAACGATCGATGTTGTAGTACAACAGTCCACCGTCAAGATGGTAGCGATCGATCTGATTGCGCGTATTGCGCGAGAGAGCTCCAAGTGTCTCGTCATTGGGAGAGCGGAGGTACGCCAAGATGTTGGCGTAGACCGCATCGTCTGTGTACGCCGCGACGATTTCATCGCGTAAATCCATCTCGGGGGACACAGACGTCAGGTTGATACCTGACGCTGCACACACAGCACAGTGATCATCACCGTCGTCCCGTCATCAATTACTTGACGACCCAACACGACACGAGGATCGTAATCAGGTCGGCGAGACAGTGCATCGGCGAGGATATTGTTCTTGCCCGGCTTGTAGTGCACGACGAAGTTGTATTCGGCGAAGAACGACAGCCAGCGCGCCATGCGCTGGGACAGATGTGGCGATTTCATCGCTGTCCGCAGCGATGCGTGATCTGTGTACACGGCAAATGCCTGCTCGCCCAGCAGATACACTCTGAATTTTATCAGAGCATACCGCATCGCTAGGAGTTCCTTGTCATGCACAGGGTAGTTGCGCTCAGCTGGCTTCATCTGTCGTGACTGGTAGCTCACGACTCGTTCATGACCTTCATTGTCAAACTGCATGAGCGCGCACCCGATAGCGAAATCGCTAGCGTCGCACACCACGTGGAAAGGCTTCGAATCGTCCGGGAGCATCAGTATTGGCGCAGACGCCAAGCTCTTCTTCACCGAGTCGAATGCGGCTTGGTGCTCGGGACACCAAGACCACGTGGCGTCTTTCTTCAACAGGGACGATAGCGGCTGGATCAGTCCGGCGTAGTCTTTCGTGTATTTGTGCAGATAGTTCGCGAGACCCAGCCACTGACGAAGCTCAGTGGGACTTGTGGGCGTGGGCCATGAGCAAATGGACGAAACCTTCTCTGGGTCGGCTCGTACTCCCTTCTTGCTCACATAACAGCCGAGCACCGGAATCTCCGGTGCACAAAATACACACTTCTTGAGGTTGGCGTACAGTTTGTTCGCTCTCATCACCTGAAAGACTTGCCTCAAGTGCCGGATATGGACTTCGACCGCGCTGAAACCATCCTCAGCGCGACTGTGGACAAAGATATCGTCGAAGTAACTCGGCGCGAAGTCGCGGAGTGGGCGAAGCACATGGGAAACCATGCGATTGAACGTGGCGGGTGCGTTCTTCAGGCCTTGGGGCATGACGAGCCACTCCCAGAGCATTCCACTGGGAGTACTGACGGCCGTGAGAGGGATGTCACTCTCGCGCATCAGTATCTGATAAAAGCCATCGGTCAAATCGATGGCACTGAAGACGACGCTGCCCGACATGGAATCCAGTACCATGTCCTTGCGGGGGATCGGGGTCTGCGCCGGTATGGTGGCGTCGTTGAGCTTGTTGAAAGCGTGGACGATGCGCCAACCACCCGTAGCCTTCTTCACACAGAAGGTTGGGCTCGAATGTGGGGAGGTACTCTCGCGGACGTGGCCAGCTTGCCGGCGACCTTCGAAAAATTCGTCGATGGCCTTGACTTGATCGCGCGGCAGTGGCCACTGCCGTGTCACGCAATACTTCGCGCCGGGCGCGAGGTCTATCTCATGGCGTACGCCACGATCCGCTGGCAGAACCGCAGGGATCTTATCTGGGAAGACGTCGGCAAACTCGCGGACTGTCTCGTAGACCGGGTTACCAGAGGCCTTCAGAGTTTCCCAAGACTGCGTGGCGAAGCGCTCCTCGCGCGCTGACTTTGGTTCAGCGCTCTTTGGTCTTGACGACGCGTCGTCGAGTTCAACAGAGTTAATCTCGGGAGGCACCGAGTCAGCGTCGGTGATCAGACAGACTTGCTCGATGTCCCCGGCCTTAAGGTCTCGGAGGAATTTCTTCCAGGAGAGGCCTGGGAGGCGGGTGATGGACTTGGCGTCGCGAGGTGGGCTCGAGACTTCGATGACGCGCGTCTTGCTGGAGCACCGTCCGCATACTCGATTATGCAGACCGATTCAGTCCGTCCTGGCGGTGGATCATCGAAATTCCGGCGAGGCTTCAATCGTCGCCGCGACCTGCGGAAGGTCTTTGTGCGTCTCGAGCCACTGCTCGAGACTGAGGTGTCGCTCTCGCTGGACGATGATACACCCTCCTCTAGGCGCGAGAGCTCGTCCTCGACCGCGCCGGTCGCACGCGGTGGTAACTGCGGACCACCCGCGGCATCGTCGTGCGGGAGCCTCTGCTCGACCGCCTCATAATCATGCGGGAACCGCTGTTCGACCGCCTCAATAGCATGCGGGAGCCGCTGCTTGACCGCCTCATTATCATGCGGGAACCGCTGTTCGACCGCCTCAATAGCATGCGGGAGCCGCTGCTCGACCGCCTCATTATCATGCGGGAACCGCTGTTTGACCGCCTCGGTAGTACGCAGGAGCTACTGCCCAACCGCATCAATATCGTGCGGGAGCCGCTGCTCAACCGCCACGTTCTTCATCCGCGCTCCTCGCGGATGCGCGCTCGCTTGTCTCTGACGCGTGTCCTCCCGCGCGCGTCCTTCGTCATCATCGCCAGTCAGCAGCGCTGCGCAGGTCGTGCAAAGAGGGCCATCGCTCGCTCTGTGCACAATATGCGTCGTGGACGCACCGTCCACGACTGTGACGTGAGGCCAGTCTCTTGGTGCAACCACGAGATGTGTGAATACCTCGCTCACGTCGAAGTCGTGAGGACGCTTGACTGAACGAGCCAACCAGTCGATCTGGGGCTGATACCTGGCCAACCATGGGATACCCAGGATACAATCAAACGCGTAATTCATCTCGATCACGAGAAAGTCATCATTACTGTGAAAACCGTCGAATGTATACGGCAACGAGACCTCGCGTCGCGCAACGCGGCGAGTCTTGCCATCAGCAAGCTTGATTTCCACCTCACCCGGACCGTTCCGGACGCGAACACTATCGGGAAGCACCGACAGGCACGACGCGCGGAAGAAGTTGTTCGTCGCACCTGAATCCAGGAGCGCGCGGAGAGGTCGCCGGGCGCCGGCGACAAGCAGACTGACGATGATCAGTCTCGAGTC
The DNA here is from genome assembly GCA_008079305.1 of Phytophthora palmivora. NCBI lineage: Eukaryota > Oomycota > Peronosporomycetes > Peronosporales > Peronosporaceae > Phytophthora > Phytophthora palmivora. The sequence continues at coordinate 120,524 of VOQZ01000320.1, read as the reverse complement.
ACCGCTGGCAGTGGTGGCATTGAAGTGTGCATGAAGCACAGGGGGGCTAGGAGGTCGGTCTGCCACCGGTGGACCCGGACCTCCGTTCCAACCAGTAGGGCACCCCGCCCCTACTGGTCCCGGCCGTTTTTTGGTTGCGCGGCCGTGGTTGCTTCGCCGGACGTGGAATGCTCCACATAGGTAATGACGGGAGCAGGCGCGCGGCACACCGCCGCGCGATGTCCAGACTTCCGGCACCGGAAGCAAACCATCGGGCGGTTGTCTCGGCTACTTCGTCCTCGCCTCGAGGGCGACCACTGCTGGCGCTGCGACGCCTCAACGGCGTCGACCTCCATGGGTTCCGGACCCGACTGATGAGTCTCTGTGGAGGTTGTCCTTGCGTACGACGATGTCACCACATAGTCCTCGCGTAACGCGAGGGCGAAAGCTTCTTCCAGGGTCGCGGGTTCAGCCCGCGTAAGGCAGTATCGTGTCATGCCTTCGTGCATCCCGGATACGAAAACATGGACTTGGGACGCCATGTCGATCGGCTTCGTGACGATGCACGACGCGAGATGGCGTGTCTTCTGGACATAGTCGCGCATGGACATCTTGCCTTGCTTGAGGGCGAAGAACGTCGTCCGAACGCGTGACTCGTCTTGGGGTGGTTCAAATGCGAGACGAAGGTCACTCTGGAGTGTCTCCAGAGTTGGGAACGCGTGTTGGTCGACGACGAGCTTTCCGAGGGCCCATTCCTTGGCCTTGCCGGAGAGGCGGGATAGTAGAAAGTTCACTCTGGCTGACGGCGCCTCGATTAGTCTCGATGCGATCGCGATATCAATCTCTCTGAACCAGCGGTTCAGAGGAAGACGATCTGGGCCCGTCCCAGAATATGAAGAGGTCTCCATCTTCACGGCGTCGTGCCGTGATGGTTGCGAGGGAGTTGGTACTCGCCGCTTTGCTTCGGCGAGCTCGCAGACCATGAACTCTTGGATGGCTTGGCGATGCTGGTCGGGCGTCGCTGAGCTCAGCAGCGACGTGACGACCACTTCTCCTGACACCGCCGCAAGGCAGTGGAGCGCTTGCCACTCGATTGACGTGAGATGGGGGAAAGCTGCATGCTCCAGCGTCATGGCTGGAGTGCCAGCGGGCTGGTTCTCACTCATCTCGAACTTGGTCATGGGAAGGACTACTAAGTGCTACCAGGTGTAACGGGCCTGGTGTATGTCCGTCACTGGCTTACACTAGCTGTCGAGGAAGCGTCTTGTCCTCAGTAAGACTGAGAACTAAGTATTAAGTCCGAGGTAAATTCAACTCTGATTTATTATTAGCCCGGGGTGCGAGCCCTAAGGACCAATGTGAACCACTCAAATAAAGGTCGACAGCTGATTGGCTGAAAGTGGGGTCTGGATCCCCCACTTTCATCCAATCAGAGGATGACGAGTCAGCACACGCTAGTCGTGTGCCGATCAGGCCTACTTATGTAATATCAGAAAGATGTCTAGCTACTTATGTAAATGGAGGGCCCATTACACCCACGCGATGAGATATAGCGCTGACTGAGGAAGGATAGAACCATCTCTTCGGCGTGCATGCCAAGCGCGAGCACATCGTGGCGATAGCGGCAGTACAGATATTGAGCGTGAGTCCGTCCAGCAAGAAGATTTTCATGAAGGCTACAGGGAGCTTGGCCTTCGCGCACCGTTGTTTATGCTCTCCCATCTGCCAATGATGCTCCTGCTCGTACCAAATAAACCAAGTGGTGTGGTGAAGCAGATAGTAAGTTTCTAGACTTCGATCCCGTCACGTTAATCAAGATCGAAGGTGACTCCCACTTCAATGGCACTCTCTATAGTGATCAGTGAATGCGTGTGACATCATCTCCGTCCAATACGATTGTATCCCCGCGGTATCGATCTCAACAGGTAATGTCGATCTTGACTCTATTATAGGTATTATGGAGCCAGTGCAGTATGGATAGCCACAGATGGGAAGCATAGGACATTAACATTTAATTCAGAGTTTTTTACCTTATACTACACAAGTCTTCTTCATCTTCGCCATTCCGGGCAGGGATACGCAGTATTGGCCCTCCCGACGTTACACCAAGTATACTTGCTTGGTTGGACACCCGTCAACCCTCATATCAAGCCCCCGCTATAGGATGTGGCAAGCACGTATTGGTTTCATTGGATAAAGGTCACTCACCGACCACAAGACACCCCCGGCCAAGATCAACATTGGCCACGTCGAGTCTAGATCAAGAACACTCAAGATAGAAGACTCGACAGTTACCCGGCGCAGCGAGTAGAAGTATCCCCGCTGCTGCCACCTCTCCCGCTGTCCTGTCAGACAGCCCAAGAACAGCAACAAGCAAATCTTCCGAGATCACCCGAGGAGCGATCTAGTCCCACCGATTTGTACATAAATTGAGATCAAGTAACTTCACGGAAGATCAGAGTACCCCCTCCGTTAGTCATCAGTTCGAGCGCCGTGTGCAAGAGGACCCCTGCGATCTTGCGATTCGCAGAACCACTTTGCCACACCTGCTTCTTCGCCGTCTTCATCTGGATCAAGCGCAGTAACGCCACACCGCCTGCATCACGCCCGACGTTCTGCTTGTGCAGCATCAAGCACGATTAAAACGTATCAAAGTAAACGCGACACAGCAGTATCTTGGTAATCAGTTTCATGCTATGCAAATATACAATCATTCGTTTTACATGAGAATTTCTACATGGAGGCGCTTGCTAACACACCCCACCACCTTCTCGCTTCAAGAAGAAGATGTCAAGTGTCTTCCCCATTTTTAGCGATCTAGCGATGCTCGATGCTGGGGGAATTGGTCTAACATCCACAGTTTAATTTGTCGGTAATGCTGCATGGCAGTATTTCAAGCTAATAGTTTGCCATTCGTTCCGCTACTGAATGCAAGACACATTCCAAACTTATCCATTTACAGTCACAGAGCACCATCACACTCAATGTTTTTCCTTATATACTCTTCTTGTAACGGGATTGCATGAGGGGTACCCAGATTCGTTACCATCTCACAAAATATAAATACTTCAAGAGTATTCACTTAAGGAACATTCCATGGTCAGTGGTGTGGAACACACTACTGGCACGTAAGTCGAATGGCGGGGAGCCACCCAATGAGATTTTTAATGAGACTAAAGTTAGTTTGTATTTTGTATTACAAGCCAAATTACCTAATTAACTACTAACTAATATTTTTAAACATCTAAAACTCTATCTAATAATTCTTCAAAGACCAGGACCTTTGAACTGCCGTTCACTAGAAGTTTGTAAACTACTGATAGCACATTTCCTTGAGCAAGGTGCTCGTGTGACCCCTTCACTCTTCTGTAACTTCCTATGCCTTCAGAATTTTTTTGAACCACCGATATCGGTAGTTTTCGTACGCAAAGTGTTGTCGGGCCGGAATAGATCAAAGCCCATTGCAGCGGTCCGATAAGTTTGAAATATGGCAGTGATACGCCTATGATTTAAAGTTTGATTGAGCATATTCATATTTTGGTCGATCTTCGGACCGAATACGTCCGATCGAATGGCTTAGATAATTCACCTATCCCTATATTATTTGCTGAAAATTTCATCATGGTTACGCCTTATTGGACAAAATTCCCTAGAAGTTTTTGATTGGCCGATCGGTCTGCTGTGGCTTACAAAGGTCAAGTATAAACCGATAGTTGACGATACCGGTATTCATCGGTGTGTTTGATCCAATAGTTTGTGCGAATTTATTGCCGTGATTTGCTGATACAGTACCTCCACTACGTCTTGGAATGATCACTGGCGTCAACTTCATAAGCATCTGATGCGACAATAGTGTAATCGTTGTGTTTGACTTGAGCCTCATCACTTTGGACACTTTGGATCAGTGCAAAGAGGAGAAATCGACAACTAGGGTGAGACGACTTTTGTTGGTTCTGATGCTTTTCTCACTGGATATTGTTTGCAGACTCAAATACTACTACGAAGTACTAACGCTAAAAAACATCGGATACACAGTTTGCCTTGGCGAACGCCAAACTCGAGATCAACGAGCCCATACGAAGTGATTGGTCTCGCTGGTACCCGAGCTTAATGTTTAATGCAAGTCTGAACAATTCTTGCATGTTGGTTGTTAGCACTACGGTAAACTTCATATCGTTAACGTCTATCTAAATGGCATGTTTTAGGTGACTACAGCGACACCTCTTCCGCTTCGAACGACTCGAGTGCAATTTGTAGCTTCTGCACCGCATCAGCGGCAGTAGGACGGTCCTTGGGGTTCACAGAGATACAAGCATGTGCTAGTGTCAAGAGCTCCAGAGGGCAATCGCGAGAGAACTCGACTTGGAGGGTACCGGCAGCCACTCTCTGCAAGATGACAGCCTCTGTAGGTTTGCGTCCACTAGGATTCCTCACATTAGCGTACGGCATGAAGTGCGTGTCAAGTTCACTCAGCAACACACCAAATGAATATACATCAGCCTTGCCGTCGTAGTGTCCTCCCATCATGACTTCAGGCGCCATCCAGAGCGAAGTTCCGACTGCGTTCGTCATCAGATCGTCTGAGCGCTCACGGGAGACACCAAAGTCTGTGAGTTTGGCGTTCAGCTGCGAAGTAAGCAGCACATTACGAGACTTGAGGTCGCGGTGGAGGATGTTAGGCTCCATTGAATGAAGATACGCCAGGCCGTCAGCGATATCAAGCGCGATCTTCACCTTGTCATGGTCAAACCCTCGAGGGCGCGTGTGGTTATCCAAGAAATGGTTCAGCAGTGCGCGGAGATCACCACCAACCAAGTACTCAATAACACAGCAAACAGTGCTAAGAGACTCCCAAGCAATTCCAATAAAGTTGACGATGCACGGGTGCTCCAGTTTCGCCATAACCTTTGTCTCTGCGAAAAGAGCATTGATCTCGGTCATGTCCTTGGCAGTCTCTGGTAGCAACGTCTTCACCGCGACAGTTTGACCATTGTACGCAGCCACGAAAACCTGTCCGAAGCCTCCTTTCGCAATGAGTTCTTGAATCCGGATTTTTTCGAGAGGAATACGGGCAGCAACAATCACTGGGTCATCCCAAATGCCACCTTTGCGCATGTGTCGTCTCGTGAACGCGTCGTCATGGGTGAGACTGAAGATGCCGGGTTTGTTAGAATCGTCGCTTGGGTTGAGGTAGCTGTTGAGTTTTCCAATGGTGGACCTGTTAAGCTCGTCTTGCGGCCCAACACGGGACATATTCAGCTCGTCTAATTTACCAATGCGAGACATATTCAGCTCGTCTAGCTTTCCAACGCGGGACATGTGAAGCTCGTCAAGCTTTCCATTGAGTTTTCCGATGCGGGACATGTCAAGTTCATCTGTCTGGTAGCGACCGCTATTGAGTTTTCCAAATGCTCCTGGAGGTGCAAGCTTTGAGGCAGCAAGCGGTACAGCTTGAGAACCTCCGAACGATGATGAGAGTTTGCTGTCCGAGAATCGCTGGTTAATAGCACGTTTCTTCTTCGTCACGAACGCAGCTATCACGAATATAACGCATGCTGCACCAACGACAAGGCCGGCAATAAGTCCGTCGGGTGACGAGGATGAACCTTCAGACGTCGTAATGGATGTGGTTGAATCGTACCGTGAGGTATTTTGCGTTGCTTGTGGCGTCAATTCTGGTGTTGGTGCAGGCCATGGTGCCGCAGTGGTGACAAGTGGTGGTGCGGTTTCTGGGAAGTCTGCATTGCCCGATTGATCGTAGCTGCCCGAATTCACTTCAACTCCCGTCTTCTGGTTAGAAGAGTGAGGAGTCTTGGGTAGAAAGTCATCGCCTGAAGTTTTGTGTCCTGGTGATTCCGGTGATCCATCCCTGATTGTCGTGGATGGATGCTTTGGCGTCTCCTTCTCTGCAGAATTGTCGAGACCATCGTCACCTCTCACCCTACCCATGACAACGTCCTGTGCGTCCTGTGTATTCATCACACACGAAGGTTCGCGTTAGATAACTAACTTTTGCATTACTCGTGAATGACCAGCGTACCGTGTCATTTTTCAACGAGTCGAGTGAATATTCCTTCATGTTTGTGGTTGGAAAGAAGAATCGAGACTGAAGCTCAAGACATGAAGCGTAAGTGCCCCACCGAATCGACGCTTCGCCGTACGGACAGCGAGCAAGAAGCCACCTCGCCTGTTGTCTTATGCAAGAGTCCTCACTTTTGCACGCTGCAGCTCACATTAGTCCATCCAGGAAACAAGCTGGCACGTGCAAAGCATCCACATCGTCCAACCTTGCCTTGCAAAAGCGCCAAGAAAGCACATCAAGGCAGATTTCATATGGATAGAGCGGACATTTGGACGGGCTTTCACGAAAATCGTCAACTCGAACTCCATCTCGGAAACGTGCTTGTTCCACCATCTGCAGGCGAAAACTTTTCAAACAAAAGCACTCAACACTAACTTGATTCGTCGTTACCATCGACCCGTAAACCTCGATGAATAAGCGCGTTAAACTCAAGTTGTTCATGTTTTAAATTATTGCGTACACCTCAGATGAAGTGAACAGATCTACAATCGCAGTCTCTGCTACCTTGGTATCGTCCTTACATTCGAACAGCAAGCAGGAGGTCCCCCTTGTCAAATTTTCGCGCCACCTCCTGCAACAGTTGCAGTGGTAACATGCATAAGTTTGCAATGCAAACCTTTTCCATCTCTGCAACCCCGCAACCCCCATCACATGAGATTGATGCACGACTCATGCACGTAAAGTATACTTGCCCTGTGCAATGCTGAACACGACCTCAACCGCAAAGCCGGATGCGCTGACCTGGTTGTTACCTTTTGCGTCAGGACGAAGAGTACCGGATCTAAGGCTTTACAGTGCGAACTCCTCTTCTTCGCCACCTACGCCACGCGACGAAATCGAGAGCGTTTCCCGTGCGATGGACTGCAACCGCTCGAATGCCTCAGCGGCCGTCGGTCGATTCGAAGGAGTCAACGACGTACATGCCATCACCAAGTCATAGACACCACTTGGAGTCGATCGGGAAATTTCCAGTCGCAGTTGACCTGCCGCCACCATCTGCAGAATTGCTGTGCCAGGCAGCTTTCGACTGGTTCCAGGTTCCTTCGCATGTGAGTATGGCAACTGTTGGCAGTCCAATTCTCCCAGCACAACACCGAACGAGAACATATCTGCTTTTTCATTGTATCGGTCTCCAATCATGACTTCAGGTGCCATCCACAGCGACGTTCCAACACCAGCAGTCATTGTGATGTCTGCACTTTCACGTGAAACTCCAAAGTCCGTCAGTTTGGCATCCAAGTTCTTGTTTAACAAGATATTCTTCGACTTCAAATCGCGGTGCAACACGGTTGGATCCATACCGTGCAGATAAGTGAGACCTTCGGCAATATGAAGAGCGATCTTTAGTTTGTCGTCGTCGAATCCGTGAGCTCGGTGCTCTTCATGTTCGAACCGCTCCAACACCGTGCGAAGGTCACCACCTTCCATGTACTCCGTAACAGCAGACATATCCGTCCAATTCTCCCAAGCTACACCAAGACAGCCCACGATACGTGGATGATCCATCGATAGCATGATTTTAATCTCCACGATGAAAGCCTCAACTTCTCTCATGTTCTTGCGTCTGTCAGGCAGAAGACGTTTAACCGCCACGGCTCGACCTCTGTATGTGCCCAAGAACACTTCACCAAATCCTCCGCGGTTAAGAAGCTGTTGAACACGAAGCTTCTCCATCGGTATACGAGCTTCCAGAATTTCTGGATCGTTCCAAGACCCCGACACTATCTCGTCGTCCATTTGACTACGTCGTCCCAGAATCTCCGTGCTCGTAATCTCCTCAAAGTATTCATCACTTGAAATTGGCACAGCTACAGGGAGGGCGTGGCTGTACACACGATCTCCATATTCCTTGTGACTACTTGTGGTACCTGTGAAGTGATTCGAGTCGTACCGAGTGCTGCGTGCATACGATCGCTTGGTTCGCCTGTACCAAATAATGAAGGCTGCAATCATAAGCACCACAGCCACAGAACCGACCACGATACCCACGATAACAGGGACTACAACAATCATAATAATAAGTTAGCACACTTCCCTCCTGTCCAACTCATTTCTCAACATACTTCCAAGACCCCCTCCACCTTGATCACCGTTAACATTGGATTGTCCGCCGTTGTCCGTGTTAGTCGTTGAGCCTCCATTTGTGTTGTCATTGTTGTTATACGACGCAGCTGATGTCACCTCGGGTGAATTGGTAACCTGTATGTTGCCGTCTGTAGTGGTTGTTTGAGTATTTCCGTCCGTGTTTGTCGTTGTCGTCTCAGCATTGCTAGTCGATGTAATAGCTCCCTGAAGGTTTCTATGTGTATTGACATTGTTCTACATGTAGTAGTTAGTTAGATGAACGGTTAACTCAATCATCTGTAAACGTCTTCCACGGAATCCTCACCTCACCGTTTGTCATCATCATCAACCGAAGATCAACGCTCACCCAAGCGCAATTCCCCTAAATTGAAAACCTAGTGATTTCCGCCCACACACCTCGGTGGAAGGAGGTCAGCTCGAAAATGAGACGGTGGTGCTTCTGGTCTGGCGTGACAGGCATCAGCTAGACAAACGACTGGCTTCTGTCGCGATTTGCACTTTTTCATGATAGGACACTTGGTGTTTGTATGTGGAAGTCGAAATATTGCGCAGTAGTAGGAACGATCAACCGATCCAAGATCAGATGGACTCATGCTTGTCAATAAGATCGCTGTGCCGTCTCAACATGTACACCAAAAGTGAAGCTTCGAGTCTTCCTGCTTATGCATAAACTAATATTTGCTTCTATCGGATGCGGCTGATGCATGAAGTGCTAAGTACTGCATTTCGTCGACGTCCAGTTCCAGGACCGAGTTAGTTTTATGACGGTGTCCATGCCTAACAGATCCCTTTTCTTCGTGTCGCGAATTACTGTAGCTCGGACCGTAGGATCAGGATTCCAGAGAATGCGGTTCGTTCTGTAAGTAAAACAAACTCTTCACTGCTAGTACTAATCTGTTAACGGAAATCTTCATTGGTAACAATAAGCAACCGTTTGCTTGTCTGCTATCTACACGAGGGTGTAGCCTTGATTAGGATCGTCGGTTCACATGCAGTGTACGGATTTAATTTGACTAGGAAACCAAAAGTACCAGTCGCAACGTTTAATGGTTAGCTTTCCCATTACTTTTATACATATAGTGTGACGGATTTCACTGTCGTTGTCTGTACACAAATTCTTAAGTGCGGTGGACAGCACACCGAACTACCGAATTTAGGGCCAATATTTGATGCAATTTTGGGATTACTTAGATGAAGGGGTAAGCTAGGAGAGGGAATTCACAAAGATGCAAATTCTAGCTATTGAATACTTGAGACCATGACTAAAGCTGATTCTTTTGATCGTAAGAGCAAGTTCTAGTTACTCAGAGCCTGCGCTTTAAGAAACTTCGTTTTAGCTTAGATTCTCAGCACTCCCGTTCGAGAATCATGGCATCCATCTCCGTAATACCGTGAAAATACAGTGAATGGTCATTTAAACTTGGTAGCTCTAACATCATCTGTAGACAATGGGGGGTTAACACCAGTAAATCTCCAGTAGGCTACTGAAAAAGTTGTGCAACTGTGTCGTCTTGGAATTCACCCGCTGCGTTCGTATCAGTAAATCTCCAGTAGCTCCAGTTCTTGCCTCGCGCACGCGATTAGCACCTCCGGACGCACTCGCAGGATCACGGGCAGTACGCTCTCCAGCCTCGTGCATCCGTCAAGTGCCTCCGCCATCGTCGATGAACAGGATCTCGGTCTCTCCCTCCTGCCTACTGAAGAACGGCCCTACTGATGGAATTCCGAGTAGCAAATTTCCTACTCGGAAAAAATGCATCGTCTGCCACTGTTTACAGTATGGTGGTACAGCATCTACTGCTTTTTGGTTACGTTTTTTCAGTAGCCTACTGGAGATTTACTGGTGGGAACCCCCCAATGGTCAGTTTTGACAACCACGAAGGGGTCAGACAACCGAAATTCCCTGTGCTACCTGATACTTCCACGATTGTTGCTTTGCTGCAATCATTGCCTCGCAAGCGATGCCTATTTGTATGCCAGATGTCGGATGTCGGATGTCGGACTGCATCAAGTATTATTTTGATAGCCCTTTCGATCTACCAATATCCAAGTATTTACATTAATAAAATAGTAAACTAAGTACTTGATTTACCGAATCCCTTGGTAGTTCGAATGGATCATACGGGTGGACATCCATAAGTAGTTTAATACACAGTCAGGGATGGACATTTGCTCCTACACTACAAGTGAAGCATGTACATTTCACAAGCGATCTATGCTGTTCATATATGTCGTGTAAATCGATGTATATCGAGTTTGTTTTGCTGTCACAGCATCGCATCCACAGCAGTGATGTAGTGACGAGAGTCAACTAATACATCAGGAATCCTGATGTTGCATTAGTGATGCACGAATAATTCTGCTGGTGAAAATGACGCCGCCTCTGTACGGCCTGCTGGAAGTTGGGAACCGTTGCGTAAGCAAACGTATAGACGTGGGTAAGGTTGCAGATCATAAAAAATATCGGCATCAACTGAATGTGTATCCTACGGTAGGATTCCTACAGCCTCTGTGCTGTACGGTCATGACGACGGACACCACAACGGTGTAGATAGTGCTACTGTTTGTACTACATGAACTTGTATATTTAAAGGACAACACGACACCACCATCTACATTATGACCCACGGTCTATCGGCCACATCTATTGGCGGCGAGCGCACTTCTGACTCGTAGTGGTGGTCGAAGTGCTCGGAGCCTCCGTCGTCTCCTCCGTTGTAGACGTCGAAGGGGTCTCGTCGACAGAGGTCGATGCTTCACCCGCAACGGTTTCGGACGATGGCGTCCTGGTCGTACTAGTCGATGGGGACGAATTGGTCGACGGGGATGAATTTGCCGACGGAGACGCGTTGGAGGACGGAGCAGCGTTATTAGTCTCCGTTGAACTTGAGCTCGGTCCTTCTGCGACCGTCGACGCGCCATTTCCTGCTGGCGCTGCACCGCTGCCGGAACCCCCCTCTAGCCACACACAGTCCGTGTACACCTGCCACGGTTCTCCGTGCACGGCGATCCAGTAGATCGTCAAGCGATTCGCGTTCGCGCACTTGGACTCGTCGTAAGGCATCTTTGCAGGGATGGCGGAATACTTTGCTTGGCAGTTGTAGTCAAACAAGACCTTAGTATCGTCGCACCAGACTTCACACGGACCAGGGTGCGTGAAGCCCGTGAATGTGAGCTGCGAAGCAGGAAGTTTTGAGCGCTCCGAGTCCTTGTAGGCTGTCAATCCGCAGTTGGGATCCACCTTGTTGTTGTAAAGCTTCTGGTTCTTAGCGATAAACGCGGCCAGGGAGCCGCCTCCCTTCGTAGGCAGCATTTTCTTGATAAAGTTCACAGTTCCATTGGCTCCGTATCCATACTTTCCGCCGTCTATTTCACCCCACACCTTGCTGTCAATTGTGCTGCCGTATCCGTTGGACGGATAGCCTTGAGTCCACTGTGCGGCGGGATCGACGATGTACCCGTGACCCTGGACAGTGGGCATCGATAATAGGATAGCGACTCCTGCAAAGCTGGTGATGATCTTCATTTTCTGTTGGGCTGCTTCAGTCGGCTGCAAATTTGAGAATGACGACTCCGTTGAACGCAGCGTGGTCGTTATTCGGACAGCAATGGGTCACGTGCCTCTAATCGGACTGTGGGGGTGTTATCTATCCAGCCGGAGGGATTGAAAGAGTAAAGGACCAAAAAGGAGAACGAGCAAAGCTTTCACGATCGATCGCGTTAAGCTAGGAGTCTCTGATCAGAACTCCCAGTACAGTATTAATACGATACAGTATTCAGTACAGTACTGCGATGATTGAACGAAGCGGTCGTTTATCACAAGATAGTGATCATTGATTTGCGTTTGGCACATTGCCTGTAGCTTTCGCCAGCACAAGCATGTTGGACAGACCTCTACAACTTTCCAGTAAGATTTATAGGTAAAAGAGCCCCATACATGCTATATTAATCTACCCAATGTACTGTACCTTGTGTTCTCGGTTTCTACAAACTTGCTCACGTCTCTCAGTGCGTGAACATATATGTGAACGGGTGCGATCGCTGCAAGGGATCCGCTTCCCGGTACCACGTGATGGCGATTTTACTGGGTCTGCAGCAGACAGCAGACTCTGCTGGCTGTCTTCACGATTGACCAAACCACGATCTAGACAGACTTCCGATAGTGCACCTTGATCTGTGTTCTATCTCGAGGAAGCTGCTCTACTTTTTCGCAGTCAGATTCCGGCCGAGCTACACTCTTTGTTGTAGGTGCATAGTTGCACGACGAAGTTTACGGTTTCGTTTAAAGGTACGATCGATATGGAACGCCTTGGACACTAGTGAATAGGTAGTTCGTCCCGCTTGTATGCAGTACTGAGATTGGATAGTAGTGTAGTAAGGCCTGGATCTCGCAAGACTTTAGGTGTATGCTCGTCCCCGTTCAGTTGAAGTCCCAGTGCTCACGCTGGTGCCAGCACATCACGGCCGGTGGCCATCGAGTTCACGCATCAACTTCGCATTTTACTCTCTAGTGCCAATGGACCTAGGGTAATGCCACACCCGAAACTTGCTGACGGAGAGATGGACATGAATTTAACGCTCAGATAATCCAGGTTATTGAAAAGTTCCGCAGGGTCGTCTTGAATGGTAAGAGGACTGTGATGTTGAAAGGAAATGCACTAATACGTACATGTTCTGCTCGCTTTGAGCTGTTCAACCCACTATAGTTTCTACACTACAAACCATCGACGATCACGCGAGCTGTGGCTTTCCATTTACGAAGTACAGTAAAAACAGAGGTCCTCATTTAGATAGCATTTATTGATGTAGTATACATTATTGAATGGCGATGGTGATGGCGATGGCGATGGCGATGGCGATGGCACGATTGCACGAGTCACATACTACTCAGTCGTACATGTACCATATAATACTTGATATGTCATATTATGTATTACTCGTCGCTAATCTCCTACCGGTAGGCTTACAAAGACTCCGGCATGTATTGTATGAGGGACAGCACGCATGTTCTGCAATGATAGTTCAACACATAACCAATAGGCATGGTTTTAAGTATCCATGGTCGACTATTTGCTGAGAGGGAATCCGCTAATACAGTAAGTAAAACACAAAGTGAGCTTAAAATACATGTACAGTAGCAATAAATCATCAATACTATGGTTTTAGAGTATTTTTTTACACTGAATCCTAGGAATTAGGATTAAAAAAACTAGAGGGTTTGGTTTTCATTGAAAGTACAATCCTTGCTGTTTTTTAGAAAACACATGTTCGTCTTTGTCATCAACAATACCGTACCAGTAGTATTGTCAATACATGTATAGAGCACCTCGAACTACAAACTGAATTTATTCGATGGGAACATCACAACAGATTGATATTGCAGACTTAGCTGCAGCATTTTGCACTTGACGACAGTTACGGGGTGGACGAACATCTACTACGCACCGCTTTTTTCACTCAATAAATCTAATTGCGACGGGTGCACTTAGTGCCGGTTGTGGTGGTGGAAGTGCTAGGCGCCTCTGTAGCAGGGGTTGGAGGTGTGGTTGTCGTTTGGGTCTCATCGACATAGGTTGACGCCTCACCGGCAGTCTTATCCGACGAATCTGACGCGGGAGTGCTAGGCGCAGTCGTCGTCGTACTAGTCGATGGAGCCGTAGTCGTGGTCGGCGCTGTGGTGGTAGTCGTGGTGGAAGTCGACGTCGAACCAGATCCACCGACTGTCGACGCTCCGGCACCGACAGATGAAGGGGCTGCACCGCTGCCGGAACCCCCCTCTAGCCACACACAGTCCGTGTACACCTGCCATGGATCACCGTGTAGAGCAAGCCAATAGATCGTCAGGCGGTTCGCGTTCGCGCACTTGGACTCGTCGTAGGGCATCTTGGCAGGGATGGCGGGATACTTGGTCTGACAGTCGTAGTCGAACAATACCTTGGTGTCGTCGCACCAGACCTCACATGGGCCTGTATGCGTGAATCCAGTGTACGTGAGCTCCGACGCTGGTAGAGCCGATCGGGCCGAGTCTTTGTAGACAGTCAGACCGCAGTCAGGGTCCGTCTTGCTGCTGTAAAGCTCCTGGTTCTTGGCAATGAACGCACCGAGCGAGTCGTAACCCTTAGTCGGGAATGTCGCCTTGAAGAAATTGAGAGTACCGTTCACTCCATATCCGTACTTGGAGTTGTCGTACACTCCCCAGATTTCGTTGTCAACTGTGCTACCGTAGCCGTTATTCGGGTATCCATCAGCCCACTGCGCAGCGGGGTCTGAAATGTATCCGTGACCGTGAACGGCCGGCATGGACGCCAAGATGACTGCTCCAGTTGCGATTAGAGCAGAACCTGCATGTTTCGCTGATCTGTAAGTCTGTAAAGTGATGGAGAGTGCAAATTCGAGAGTGAGAGATTGCAGGCAGTACGGACAGCAATGCCCTCTTAGCGACCTTGCAGTAAGTTGGTGCATCAGCGATCACGATTAAGGACACCCTGCAGCTGGACAGTGTCAGCGAAGAAGATGTAAAGGATGAAACCCAACAAAAATCGGACTAAACACAAAGCAAACAAGAGCGATCAGGCCTGAGGGCATGACGATGTGGGATTCGCTGTTTTCATCACCACCAGATGGGGATCCGCGCAGCAATGTTTTTGCTACATACATGTAATACAAGGCAAAGCTCACCGTCAGCTGGCTCGGTCTTTGCATTCTGCCATCTGGATCCGCGCAACAAAGCTGTCGAAGTACAGGGAGTTTGTCTTTTGAACCTGTAGCATACAGGTTGTACTGTAGAGGCTGTAGGCGTCAATGTTATCTGAGTGCGGTACATGTACAAGTGAACCTCAAGCATTGCCAGGATGCATATGGTCGACAACGTAGAGTACGAGCACCACAGTAGGCTCAAGCCACTTCTTTCGTTTCACTGCCTCGACTCTGCAGGTCTCATGCATTGTTTGAAATTCGCTAAAGCCCGTGCATGCGATCCGCTCCTGTGCACAACATCGACTTTACCTGGTCCGAGGATATCTCTGAGTCAGAGAGTCAGAGACTTTGACTGTGTGGTCGAGTCTGTCCCAGCGTGTGATGAAGCACTGATGATCAACTTGATCTGATCCGTCACTCGGACGCGGCAAAGGATCATACACACAGTACATGGCCCATGTAACATGGGCAGCTCGATTGCGTGCGTTGGGTAGGATTGAGCAGCAGAATTGCATTGCATGTACCTGTTCCAAGACGAACACTCTTCTCACTACTAAAGTAAACACCACAGCTCGTCTTTCGAACTGACTCCCTAATTTCGTCGCATGCACTTAGTCATCGTACTCGTTTTCGAGCCTGTCGAAGGGGACGTCGTTGTTGTTGAACGGGTTTCGGAAAGAGGGTAAGTCGTCTTCGTAGTAGTGCTAGACTCTGTCGTATCAATCGTTTCCGAGGTGCTGGTGCTGACCTCCGCAGCAGTGGAAGCCTCGTCGGCCTTCAAGGTTTCAGCAGTCGATGAGGACGAGACGGCAGTGTTGTTAGTTGACTCGGCTGTCGTGGTGGATGGAGTGGTCGTGGTACTGTACTAGTCGTGCCAGCTGAAGAGGAGAACGTGTCGGGATAAGCAGTTGTTGTCGTGGCTGTCGACCCGCTGCTGGTAGGTGGCGCCGTGGCGACAGTGGAAGCGACCGTCTCCGTCACTAACGATGGCGCCGAGCTGCTACCTGAGCCATTGGCGAGCCACACGCAGTCTGTGTATACTTGCCACGGAGCTCCATGCACGGCAAGCCAATAGATGGTTAAGCGATTGACATCCGAGCAGAGTGATTCGTCGTATGCGATGCCGGCAGGAATGTCGGGGTACGTTTCCTGGCAGTTGTAGTCGAACAGGACCTTGGTGTCATCACACCACACTTCGCACGGGCCTGGGTGTGTGAATCCCGTGTATGTCAAGTTCGTGGTGGGCAACGTCTGACGCGCGCTGGCATCGTAGACGGTATAACCGCATTGCTCGTCGATGTCGTCGCTATACAAGACTTGGTTTGGGAGTTGTCGATGGCACCCCACATGTTACTGTCTATGGAGCCACTCCAGCCATTCACGGCGTAGCCGTCCTTCCAGGTCGCAGCGGGGTCCGTGATGTAGCCGTGACCTAGCACCGACGGAATGGAAGCGAGTACGACGGGAGCGCTTACGATAAGAGTGACCACGTTCATTTCTGTAGCGAATGAAGGATGCAGAGTGCAAAATACGAAGTGATTCTGTTGGGAGAGCTATGAATTTAGTGAATGTAGCAAGCGAGACCGATAGTACGGCGCGACTGCTTCAGGTAGGATCGCTCGGAATCATGTGCACTTTGACCAGCTCGCGCTGTCTGGATACGAGGTGATGCAGAACATTTAGACCTCAGTAAAGCTAAGTATTATTGGTAGCATGTCTTGCACACAGCCTGGCCGAAATCCGAGCCTATCGAACCCGCCCCTCCTAACAGGTTTGTGATCGACGATGATACACGTAGGTTGCCAGCATTTCGCAATCAGCAGCCGAGGATACTGTAAGCCACCGCCAAGGCACAGGATTATTTTGAATTGGCGTTGCGTTGACCAAGATGTGATGTAGGAATCCTCCCAGATGATTTGGACGAAAACTCTCACGATTTGAATGAGTCAACTGGCAGTACCAATGGTATTTTACATATTAGTAATATTAGTAATACTGTGTAAAGGGAGTTGGTGTAAAAGCAGAGGTACAAGCGGTGATTTACGCTGTGTATCAAATGTGGTGTACACATGTATATATGCATGTCGGACAAAACGTGTTGTTCTCTATCTACATGTAGTGATGATCAGCAGGAATTCAAAAGCGCCTTTCGCTCTACATTTAAGATCGCTAGAACATGGCGCCGTAAGCCTTGGAGCATTTTAGAGCGGCAGCGTATACACAACACGCTTGGATGGACTACAACTAGTAGTGCAATATACTCTTTACGATATCATTGTTCCTTTTAGCCGTTTACCGAAAGACTCGAATTATACTTACTGAACAAGATAGTTATTGTGTTTACTGTTAGGTTGCTATATCAACTGTCAAAGTGAAGCTTGCTCTTTTCACCGACAGGGCTGCATTATAGATACCAATCAAAACGGAGGTGATTTTGTGGTTTTGATGGCACTGCAGCAACCACTCGGGTACACTTCCCAGTACTTACGACAACGACGACCAGTTGAAGACGATGTGTCGAGATATTTTTTGGTCTAGTGCTGGTACGATAAGGTGTGGGGTCGGGTATGGTTATTTAAGTGATCGGCCGCTGGTCAGATTGACCTGGTAATATTTCGTGTAAGCAATAACAACCTTGTTGTGATAATGACATCGCGCACGCGCATGAATTCACGTGACGTGTGACCAGCCACGCTTCGTTTGGTATCCCCGCGGTTCGCTTCGCTAGTGCACCTAGAAGAGTTATAACAGGTAAAGCAATCAGTATCGTTTCGATATGAATTTTATTTGATTTTGGCCATCTAACAACCTATTCGATTAAAAAGTGCCTCATTTACCGTTGAAAATAAACCACTATTAACGTCTCTTGTCCACTACACTCACGATGCTACTACTACACTGGTACAAGGTATTCTGTACCCACACATATTGCTATCTCCCCAATCGAATAGAGCTCTATGGCACTCGATAAAGTCTGTAGCTTACCATTTTTACGATTCCTGCTTGACCCCGTCCTAGGTTTCTCAATCCCGGGTGTTAAGACTCGTATCTCCAAGTCTACTACATCAGGGGATCCTGGAATCTGGAGTAACCATGCGAGTTCAGTGTTTCGTAAATTCTGCAGTGGTTGCTGGTGGACACTGCAAGTACTTTGTATTGCATCTAACAGGAAAAAATGTAGTTGAAGTCAATTATGTCGAAAATAACTAATTTCGGTATGGTATCGAAAATAGTGTTCTTGTTATGTTGTCAAAAATAGTTATTTTCGGCCGATTGAATCTCCATACAAATCTAAGGCACACAAGACAATGGCCAAGCTCTTCGAGAGGAACCCACGCAACGTGCGGTGGGTCATCAGCGACAAGTAGTTTACCAATAGCAAAGACATTGACTTCGTGTATGCGTGTACAGCATTGCGTCATGGGTAGCAGCGTTCGGACTCTTTGCGGCCTGGTACAAGTATGACCAGATGAAGGAGCGCCAATTCTCGGAGAAGGACGTGAGCCAGTGGAACGAAGCCATTTTACGCATGCACCCACAGAAACCCAGCAAGAGAAAACGCCAGGAAGACTAAAACAATGAAAATGTAGTTCATTTGCCATGAGACAGTTGAGTTGATGGCAGATGAAAGCTTCTCTTGTTGTGCCAGGTCCCAGCCTTTCGGTCCTTGAGTATGCTTCATTCGTGAAATAGTCAAGGAGAGAACATGACGACGCCATTTGAGAACCCCAGTAAGATTGCTAACAATGTCAAGAGCGGCAAGTGGACGTAAGTTCTTGCGGTGGTGTCTGAATGAAAGTGTTCTAGAGCAGTATGGTTGACTCGGTAATTTGATAGGACACCTCTGCTCGTAGCGGCCGGAATTGGAGCGGCAGCTTGGTATATGGTGTCGAAGCGCGACCACCAGCCAATTAGTAATGACCGCGACCCGCGTGGATCACCACCATCCAAGATGAACAAGTAGGTGTGCTGAGGAATAACTACGCGCTCGACGTTGGAGAATAGCGATGCTTTACTACAATTCTACGTAGTTTTTGGTGTCGCAAGAAGCTCAGATGATATGGTCGTTTGAGTAATTGGCGCTGGAGCTGCTCCAAGTGTTCTCTTTCGCACGATGAGATCAGTACCTACATCCCCCTATCTGCATGTTTGCATTTCGATTAATCGAAGAGTGATCACATACGCTGTCATTATTCTTCCAGAACTTCATTAACTTCATCGCAGACCAATGTTTTGGAGATACTCGCTGCACTTCACCCTGGTGTTCACGCTACCAACAAGAGATTTTTGGCTGATGGTTCCAACTGGACACTGTTAATTACTAAGGACAATTCGTACAGTGCATGACCACTCCAGCCAGCTTGCTACCAAGTGAGTCCATTGAAAAAAGCAATGGTATATTTCCCATAATGACGACGAGTTCTTTATGTTGCATAGTCATTTCGTCTACCCGAAGTTCCTCCACAGAGGTCAAAGGTGTACTGGCTCACATCCAAAGTCATAATGGTCCAAACACCTAGGATCGGCAAACAGGGCATCGACGTGGCTTTACACGTCAAGCAAGTTGAACTCAAAATCAAATGGGTTCACTTTGTGATATACGTCACACAAAGTGCCACTAGCAGCAACACATTGCTCAGCAAGTTGGTGCCATGGAGCACAGTTGGCAAGGTCTAAGACCTCTGCATGGAGGTCAGTTGCGATAACGTACCCATTCCAATGCACCTATGTCCTTGAACTGTTTCCAATGTACTTCGTAGTATGCTTCATATTCCTCCAATCGCCTCTCTCCTTCTGCTTCTTTTCCACCAATCCGCCTTCTCTACCACGTACCCAACCGTTACGCTGCATCTATTCAGTTCACTTGAAAAAGCTTTTCTGGTCTCATTCCGCCATTAGCTATAGGCTTGGCATCGCCCCTTGGGCATCATGCGCTTTTTGTCTGCATTCTCATTGCTACCATTACTTAGTCTCCATGTCGATGCTCGAACCGACATTGCAGATCAGTTGCATGACAACTCGGCCATCACTACCCCAGATGCACCTCTCACTCTCAATTCGGCACTCCAGGACCTCGTGGGCACCGTCGCGAACTTTACTTCATTCGATCCAAATGTCCAGCGAGCCATGCTCTGGAGTGCTGGATGGATACGAACAGACTCGAGCGATTCTTCCAACTACGTGCAGGTTTACGTCCTCTGTGGACGTACAATGACTGACGTGTTCCTGTCCTCTCAGGCATTCGACAATGCCACGAGGTGTGAAGTCAAAAAGTGCAAAAGCGACGTCATTTCATTCACCATGTCGACGTGTGACCCCAGTTATGTTGAGTCGAAAGCGCTGTGTGCAGTGAGTCCGGAAGCAACGGGTTCTAGTTTTGGAACACTGACGACAACGGCTGGACCCTTGTGGTCTGTGGATGGACAGATCGATGATAGCTTCGATCCACAGCTTTTGCAGTATGAAGACACGAGTGACGAGCTCTATCTGTTGGCACAGAAGAGTTCGTGGACTATGGATGACGACACTTGTCCCAATGGAGCACAGTTCATTGTTCCATGCCGATCCGTGGAAGCTTCAGCTGTGGATGAAAATACTCAGGAACGGACGTGGTGTGAACCGGAGATTGACCTTGGTGTGAAGCTCTGGGTGAATGAAGTTTATGCGTCAACACAGGGGACTGAGGACTCGGGATCGTCCAAAGTCTCGTCAACTGTTGCTATTGTCCTAGGTGTACTGCTTGGACTCTTCTTGGTAGCGGCTGTGGTGTTTTTCGTCATGTGGCGGCGCTCCAAGAACTTCTCCAAGGATGGTCTTCATGAGAACGAAAACAACACATTCTTCATGCAAGCCCATTCATTCCATGGAGATCGACCACAACAGAGGAATGGCAACATGTCTGGACAATACGTATCCAATAACGGACCACACCCGTCATTCGACAATGCCATGCAGATTGAGGCTGTGAATGAGAGTTTCCGTATGCGGTCCCCCGAGCTTGCAGCTTTCTGTGACGACCAAGAACTCATGCTCAAACGTATCGCCTTTGCAGGTATTGTCTATCGGGAGAAAATGACAAGCGGACCGAACGGCGAAGTGTGGCGTGGTGAATACGAGGGACAGCAAGTTGCCATTAAGTGCACGATTGCAGCTGCTGTAGCAAGCGCTGTGGTTGCAAATAATAGTCGACATTCATCTGGGATGAATGCTTCTGCTCTCCTTGGTGATAAGGAAATTAAGGCTCTCGAGGACTTCACTAGGGAGATTCGCATGGCGGCGTTCCTGGATCACCCGAACATTGTTCGTTTTGTCGGTCTTTCATGGCGCACGCTGCCAGATCTGTGCATGGTTTCGGAATATGTTGCCCTCGGTGACCTTGCACATTTCCTAGCACAGCCTGACAGCAAACATCTCACATGGAAAGAGGACAAGCTCCCTATTGCAGCGGATATCTCGAATGCCCTCGTGTATCTGCATTCACTGTCGCCCATTGTACTGCATCGCGACCTGAAGTCTCTGAATGTGCTGCTCACGGAAGACCTACAGGCCAAGGTTAGTGACTTCGGACTCAGTCGTGAAACAAGCTTCGACGAAACCATGACCAGCGGAGTGGGCACGTTGCTCTGGACAGCCCCTGAAGTGCTGCGCGGAGAGAGGTACTCTGAGAAGGCCGACATCTACTCTTTCGGTGTGGTTTTGGCCGAGCTAGACACGTGCATGCCACCCTACGCCTATAGTCAAGGGCGGAAGAACAAGGGCAAGAACGACATGGATTGGGTACCCCTCATCGCCAGTGGGCGTGCTTCACCACCATTCCGTCCTGACTGTCCACGGGCTATTCGCGATTTGGCAGCACAATGTCTTGACCAAGACCCGAGCAAGCGTCCACCTGCCATGCAGATTGTGTATATGCTTCGGTCCAAGATCCCACCTACGCTGTAAATTGTCTCGATCCATCCACACGAAGGGGGATATCCATCTTTAAAACTGAAAAATGGCATCACAATATTTTTTCATGTTCGTCGATGCCGGTTCACCGGCTAGTTGAAGCAGACGGTAGCCAGACCCGAATGGAGATAGCTACACACGGGTACCAGTGCAATGCTCGACATGGTTGCAGCCTCCAAGTGCAAAAGATTAGGCGAGAGCTCTGGTTGATTTTGGAACGAGCAGTGCTGCTTCTTGCGTACAGCAGTTGCTTCGTGGAAAGCAGCGTAACGACTGTAAGCCAAGCGTCGAGGCTGTCATCCTAGTATCGGGACAGGAGATCCCCATGGGCGTTCAGCAGTGGCCGTTGCGCAAAGCCAGTCAAAATGCACTTGAGTGTCCTGCGAGCTGCAATGTCGTGACTCCACAGACTGAAGATACAAACGGCGATCATTGCGGCATCTCACGACAGATCACAAACGTACTCGCATTTCGTACTAGACAGCACTAACCAACCGGCAGGCTGGTACACACGGAGTGTTGGCGAATTGGTGACGACAGTCGTTGCGGTGAGGCGAAAGCACACCCTGCGGCTACTCGTTAATCGCTCAACACTGCGTTCAACTGACTATGGTGTCAGAGCTAAAGCAGAGGCATTCCGTGCACTTCGTTATTCTTCAAGCAGGGTCTGCTGTCGCAGGAAGCACAACTTTCGATGCTGGAAACGACACGACAGTCCCTCGACCGGAACGAACGGTTCAAGCGCCTATCCCCTCGTCGTCTTCTTCCTCTTCTGATGGATCCTCAATCACCGACGATGAACTCGGTATCGCTGTAGGTAGTGGCTTGATGATTTTGGTCATGCTTTGCATCCTTTTCGTTGGCCACAAGCGTCGACGGAGGATGAACAAGGATATCGTTGCTGAACCATCACCAGGCACGCTCGAGGCGTCCACGAGGAGATCAAATGCAGATGATAATCAGGAGTTGTACGTCTTGGACGACAACTCATTCTTGTCATCATCAATTTCCTTCGGTTCTCGAACGTCCTGCTTTCTACAGGAAGAAACCGAAGCTAGTGAGTCCTGGAATCACCCGAATGTTCTGGCAGTTCGTATCTCAATCAGTGAGATTTCTCTCCATGAACTTGTCGCGCGTGGCACTAACAGCGAGGTGTATCGTGGTCAGTACAGGGGCCAAGTTGTAGCAGTGAAGAAGCCACTTCCACATTGGCTTGGAGAGCGTACGAATGTTGATGCGTTCTTCGAACGAGTGCGGCTACTGACATCACCGGCGTTAACACATCCAGCAATGGTGTCCCATCTTGGTGTTTCGTGGAGATCACTTGTGTATGTGTGCATGGTGTCTGAATTTATGGCTGGTGGGGACCTCCGTTCATTTTTGAGTCGTCGACAGAACGAACTTAGTCACTCGCAAAATGACTTTGGTCGACGAGGGTTTTCCCGGCGAAAAGTATATCTGGCATCACAGGTAGCGAGTGCACTGAGTTTCTTGCATACACAAGGACTTGTGCACGGCGCAATGCGTTCTCAAAACGTACTACTTGATAGTAGTTTCAACGCAAAGTTGACTGGTTTCCAAGGAAGCAGTGTCCGACCAGCTATTGATCGCACGAGACCAAGCCATGATAAGTCAGCCACAATTATCCCTCCAAGACTTTTGACAACATTCGTCCCGATCGGAGTGGCGGATAGATTGCAACGAGAACGCAGTCGTCTCGACTCTCTTTGGAGTGCACCAGAAGTGCTTCGTGGTGAACGTAGCACTGCCAAAACTGACATTTTCTCGTTCGGTATTGTCCTCTCGGAATTGGACGCGATGGCACCACCCTACGGCTACAGTAGTCGATTCAGTGAACACGGTGACAGTGCCGAACTGCTGGAAAAGATCGCAGCGGGGCATGTTCGAGTGCATTTTGCAAGCTCAAGAAGAGCCAGACACAACCGGCGAGGGTCCTCGTCTCTAGAGGTGGACTCGCGGCTTACCGCGGCGGTCGTGCGTCTGGGCAAGTCTTGCGTGGCGCTGGATGCTTTCGAACGCCCTTCGGCCGCACAGGTATCGGCCGAATTACAAAAGCTGCTGCAGTCACTAGACCCCAAGCTTAGTCAAACGGCGAGCAAACATAGATCGCCATCATAGCACAAGAACGGCTTCAACGTCAATACCCCCAGCCGTTTCCACCAGCTGTATCAAACCTCATAGATACGTTGACAACTTCAACATGTCCTGAGATCGCTATAGCAAACAATGTAGCAAAATGTACTCTACACTTGAAATTTCGACTTGTCGTTATGCCGATTTTTTCGTGGACGCCTACAATTGCGATGACGTTGATCGTTCGT
Source organism: Phytophthora palmivora (assembly GCA_008079305.1). Lineage (NCBI taxonomy): Eukaryota > Oomycota > Peronosporomycetes > Peronosporales > Peronosporaceae > Phytophthora > Phytophthora palmivora. The sequence continues at coordinate 96,392 of VOQZ01000320.1, read as the reverse complement.
TAGCTCAATATTGAAACCTTCCCATAATCGCTGTCCGTAGTAAGTTTGGGGCGTCGAAATGTATCGTCACGCTCGCAAGGGGATACTGAACCCATGGCATCGAGCAGACCATAGCAAAATCCATAGAGTCGAGATTTGGCCTGCACGCGGGTAAAGTACGTCCACTTGTCAATAGTAGTGGGTTCGATTATCGCTCATTATCCCTTCGAGCTCCTCTGGTGTATGGTCTCCGTTGGGTGCCTGCATTTCTTACAGTAATGGGCGCTTTGCGTCATCTCGAGCCAAGATCCCAATCCGACGACTCGGATAGCTTTAATCTATTGTATCTCATCCCAATCATTCTCGGTGGACTCGTCCTGCTGTTATTTGTGCTATGGCTCTATCGATATCGTCGTCACCACAACAAGTCCCGAGACTTGGAGGTGTTTGATACACCTCCCATCACTGATGGACGTCACGCAGGACTTGAGACTGCAGATCATTCACCGGTTGTAGTGTCACCTATGGACCCTATGGCCTCCTTTTCGTCCTTCAAAGATGCTGATAACTCCACTAAGAACGTGTGGCTCAGTGGTAGTGGACGTACTATTAATTCCGCCAAGAGCGGAAGCTGCAGGAGTTTATCTGCTTCAAGTATCGCCGACTATGTCTTGACGACACCCCAGAGAGACGAGATCTTCCACATCTTACAGCACGATGCACAACTCGCCACGCAGAGACTTGCAGTGGATAAAATCGCCTTTGAGCGGGTTCTAGGCGAGAACTCGACGAGACAATCATGGTTGTGTCAGTTTGAAGGAGAGGAGATTGTTGTCAAGAGACTTAATGCACCAGACAAGGACGACGAGGTGTTTCCAGCACTTTGGACCTTTGTGCATGAAATTCAACTCACAGCGTCATTGGAACACCCTAATATTGCCAGATTCCTTGGAGTCGCATGGGGACAGAGTCTACGGTCTTTGTGTTTTCTAGCGGAGTATGTTGCACGTGGAGATTTAGCATCATTCTTACGTCGATGTCGCAAGCGGCGACTGCAGATGAACCAGCAAATGTCGTTGTCGACGCTGTCGGATGCTTCTGGTGGATCCTCATCTTCAGCTGCTACAGGTCAGACGAATATGACAGGTCCGTCCCCACCTCCGTCACTGCAGAGTTCGGGATCGGGATTTACATTGACGAGTTGGATCGATGACAAGCTACCGATTGCGACTGGTATTGCTCGAGCATTGCTGTATCTACATACGCGTCGGCCAAAGCCGATTGTGTATCAAGTGCTTCGAGCTAGGAAAGTGGCCATGAGCGATCGATTCGAGCCAAAACTCTTTGATTTGACTCCTGCAGCTGAGGGATCGCCACCCGTGGATCAAGAAGAGCTGGCAGCAGGCGTTGGCAATGCTTTCTGGACAGCCCCAGAGCTGCTAACGGGAGGTTCACCCACACAAGCTAGCGATATTTATGCGTTCGGAGTGCTACTTGGTGAGATTGATTCAGAAGCCAAAGGCCCATACCATAGCGCAAGAGATTCACGATCAGGCGAGAAGTTGCGAGCTTTCCAAGTGCTGAACCTTGTGGCCAGCGGTGAGCTAAGACCTCATTTTGCTGCAAACTGCCCAACGGAAGTGCGGGAGATCGCGCTTGCATGTATGCGTCAAAATCCTATGCAGCGCCCGACGACTCATGAGGTATTACAGAGACTACAAAGTTGTGGTGCCTGTAGTGCAGCATGAAGGAATGGAGTGAAACATGTAGGAAAGCATGTAGTGAGGCACACGCTATCGCAGCGTAGTCGGACATTTGAGATTGTGTGAAAGTGTAGGAATGACAAGCAATGAACAGGACGCCAGGAGCGTTAACAAGACAAGGGATAATTACAGGAATTTTAGCTATGGAAATACTGTAGTGCTGTAGTGCAGCGCGATAAGTAAGTCGTGTATGTGGCTGACGCGCTACTTGACAAAGTGAGAGGTTGCGGACTGGATTGGCTTCAATGGCAAGTCTTAGAAGACGTATGATGCCTCGGCTTCTTCCTGTGCGAAGGCGCGCATGACGAGCTGCATTTGGTACAGTGCTTGTGATGCTGTGGGTCGTGCATCTGGCTCAAACGCCACACATGCTTTCCCAAGATGTACCATCGCTTCGAGTGCCGGTGATGCTGGTGGAGTGAAGTCAACTCTGAGTCTACCACTGGACACAAGCTGAAGAATTGCTGTATCTGGGATAACACGTCCAGTCTCCGTGATCTTGGCACTTGCGTAAGGAAGCTTGTGCGTGTCAAGCTCACTGAGAACGACACCAAACGAAAACAAATCGGCCTTTTCATCGTATCGTTCACCCATCATAACTTCAGGAGCCATCCACAGCGACGTACCCACTCCAGCCGTCATTGTGCGATCACTACGTTCTCGTGATACTCCAAAGTCCGTTAGTTTAGCGCGCCATCTTCTATCCAGCAAGATGTTCTTGGACTTGAGATCACGATGCAGTACCATAGGATCTAAGCAGTGCAAGTATGTGAGCGCATGTGACACATCCAATGCAACACGAGCTTTTTCAGCATCAAAGCCCACAGGTCGATGGTCCACTTCATCAAATTTGATCAACAGAGCACGGAGATCTCCACCATCCATGAATTCCGACACCACACACAAATCCGTCAACGAGTCCCACGCCACACCCACGAACCGCACGACACGTTCATGTTCTAACGCGGCCTGAAGCTTCACTTCCGCCAGGAACTCTTCAATCTTGGCCAGATCCTTCCTTGTTTCTGGCAACAATCTCTTAATCGCCACATCTCTCTCCTTATACGTTCCCCGCAAGACTTCTCCGAAACCTCCACGACTAATGACTTCTCCCGTTTCAATTCGATCCATAGGGATACGTGCTGCCACAATAGCTCGATCTTCCCACAATCCACCATGTCCTGAACTGGAGTCGTGATTATTACTGTTACTATTAGCAGTTCGTGTACTGCTGCTATTGTCACTGTATCCCATGGCTCGTCGGAAGCTCTCGTGGTCTTCAAAGGAATTCATGCGACTACGTGCTGATGTATCGAATGCATCAAGGTCCTGTGTATCCTCATAGCTCCGTTCGAAGCTCTGTTTCTGGCTTGGGTCGCTCACGACTAGGAATGAATTGGACGGTTGGTCTATTGCACTGGAAGAGCCGTGACTGGTTGGTTTCAGCACTGCAGGAGGCAGTACACTAGTGTTGACAGGAGACGTCATGACGTAGAAGCCTGCGTGGGCGTCCATGGAGCCTGTAAGGACCTTGGAAGTGCTCTGAATCGAGTGCTGATTGGCAGCAGTGGCGATGCCTGGAGACAATTGACTCGCGGGTGGATTGGGCGCCAAGTTGACATAAGGCTCGAGGGCCAATTCCTTGTTCCGCTTGCGCTCTTTACAGTAGAAAAAGAGCCCAACGACTACGAGGATAATGGCCAAGACGCCGACGGATGAACCGATGACGATGGCGTATGGAAAGTCGGAGGAAGAGGACGTAGAGGCAGCGAGCACACGGCGGATGCGCGTCATGGGACTCTCCAGTTGTGGTGGACGCTGCTGGAAGTGCGATCGGTACTGGAAGTGGTGGCGGCTGTTTTATTCCCAAAGTAGCCAAGAAAGTTCAGGACCATTTGGTGGTGAGATACGAGGGTTGTTAATGGCGATTTGGTACAAATGGGTGGAGATAGCGTGCTCTCTATTGTATTTGACATGAGTATATTGTGCACAAAGGGCGTGGAGAAGTGCGTGGTGGCGCGTTAGAGTGCATTATGGTGCACTTTGTTGTGTTGAAGCTCCTTTTCGGTTTGGACCTGTCAACGAGACGATCACAGGAATGGACCTCTTCGAGTATTATTTACCTTTTACACAAAGGTGCGGGGACTGGGTACATGACATACCATGGTATGTGGATGAGAGTACCGTTGTGCTCGAAGCTGAACATCTTTGTGCATTTTGGTTTAACCAACGAATGTTTCGTCGACCATATAGAACTACTGTAGGGGTACACTTGTTAGTTACACTTTGTCTTCTGTAAATTACGGTATAAACGCGAGTACTCATGTATTTGCTACTCAAGCTGTCCACCACTGTTAGTAGTATTGTCTAGATCAGCGAAGAAGTTGCCGACGTCGGCTGTGCTGAGCGTACTGTTCTCGTGGCAATAGTCGACGATGCCATCCGTCGCGTACAGACCGTACTGCCTCACCATGAATGATGACACCTTGTTGTGGAGTTTCGTGCCTCTGAAGTCGATGGAGCCGTCAGATTTGCTCTTTGCAATGGACTCACCCGCGCAATACTTGTCTTCGAACCACGCCATTTCTCCCGGGCTCGGAAGTCCACTCCATTCGGCATTCTCGCTGTGATCGTCCCAGCAGTGAGAAATCGTGTAGCAGCGCTGCGTGTGGTCGAAACCGAAGCCCATGAAGCGATTGTTGAAGTATAGGTGCATCTTGGCATGAGTGATTGAAATCAGCAAAATCAATAGCAAAACTGAGAACGTCATGTGCATGAAGTGAACTTCTGCACCCCCGACAAATTTCGTGAATGCAAGAAGCTGGTTTCGCATGGTACTGCTGGTTCGTACTGAGGGAGTACCCATGAATCGTACCAGCGAAGCTTGAGAGATTGTAAACGGTACGATTTATCCGCTGTTGAGATCATCTTGGGTACCTGACACCCACCCATATTAAACAGAGTCCATACCGACCAACTATTAATGCTACGAAGTTTTGTGCAACCGCGTAAGAATTCCGTACTCGGAGGCGTCGGTACTGCATGACCGTTCTCCTCGGTTTTTCCTGCCGTGCTGGGCATACTTCACTTTGCTAGACTTGAGACCCACTGGCGAGGTATGATCGACCTCCGGAGGATGTATTTTGTGCATTGGCCTGGATGATCGTAATCTCAATTGCAGTACCATGCTGTCTCTGCATTGTATGCAGGGTCTACTGATACGTTCTCGTTCAAAGGCATTAATTGCAGCGAATTGCGTACCATCACAGGCATGACGGTCTGCTTTCTATGAAGTACTTAGTGCGAGCTTCGTGATGCTTCTGCTACAAGAAGGAATCCATTACGACAGTAGTTTCCTAGAATCACCACCAATCAGTTATGGTTTGTGCACAATCGCACACACTGATTCGCTTTTGACGCTTGGCTTGAGGATGCTACCTAGTAGTTGCCATAGCTTTTGTGATTATGCCAAGGGCCATACTGTTTCCAGAAATCCATTCTAACTCCGTCATCAGCCATGAGGGGCCCTCTCAATCGGTTGTAGATCGCCAAAGAATCGACGTCTTTCTTTTTCAGGTACTCGAATGCTTTCGCTTTTGCATCCTCGTTGCTCAGGATGTTCTATAAATTCCCATCCGAGATGGTTTGAGGTTGATTTTGAAATCAAATAGGTTCGTGACGTATTCCCGGTCTTCGAGTCCTGAGCCATTTTCGTCACCACCCAACGACTTGCTCTTTGCCTAAGGGATCTCGCAGCGATACCCCGGTAGATACTCATGATGGCCGACTTTCCTCTGAGAGATGGTAGGGTGTCCGACATCTTAACATCCACGACCGCCGATTCAGTATACACCTTCTAGGAGAGCGCTGACAACAACCAGAAACGCGTGAATCAGTTGCATGGTTGGATTTGATGCTAACTGTCGAATACTTTGCAGGATGGAGGCAAAAGCGAAATGAACTCAATAAGGCGCAAAATGGCCACGCAGCTTCGGAAGCGTAAGTCCTACTCCAAAAAAGTAGCTGTGCACCCAACAACTTTCATTTCATGGGATAGCAGCTCGTCCAAGGACCACTAGGTACGGAAACTTCAAGACACCATCGTTCATACGTAAAACCAAAATACTTTTGCAAGTCCCAAGCTGCGTTGGTGCAAAGCTTACTATGAGACTTTGTGATTGCAAAACATCCAGGCGAACAGTAATTGGACTTATCGCGTAGTGCATATTATATTATGCTATTTACAGAAACTGTAAGTATGCTTGAGGTGATTGAGCTAATCACTCTACGCGTTCTCCAAGCTACTATCTAGCGCAGTGCTTTCCAATGGAATTAGCCATTATACCATTGCTTGCTTGACTATTTTTAAGCAATCAAATGACCGTCGATTGAGCGTAATCCAATCCCTCTACAATAGTGCTTTCTAACGGAATTGGTCATTTACTTACCACTCGTATTTAGACATTATCCATCACTTCACGTTATACTGCGACTACCCTATGTATTAATAATGAAGTATGATGTTTACTGCTTCGCATCCGGTTACACCCACTCGACTGAACGTCACTACACGGCGACCCAGTGTCAAGCTGGGTCGACAGAGCGATGCACTGAATTGTGACAAAGGATATTGAATTGTCGTTGTCTTCTCGTCCCCTTATTCGCTTCTCTTCGAGTAGATAACTTTTTCTCCGTATCTCATTGGTGAACACAGCCATCTATTACCATCATTACTTTGATTACGTACAGTACAAGTAGCTCGTAATCTCTTTCTCGTGGAAATGCTGTCCTCAAGTACGAGAAGTTAACGAAAAAACTAACAAAAATGAATTGCTGTTGCTGACATTGCATCTCCCAGAAACATCGTTCTTTGCCGTAAGTATTTGTGCCACACTGTGTGGTAGTGAATCATACGCGCTTGCGTGAATTCCCGTTCTCATAATGTTATCTTGTCGCGTGTTTGTAATCTGCACTGTCGCGGATACACGAACAGCAACATGATGAGTATTACAATCCACCGGTCTTCTTTCACTTTGCAATTTACTGCTCTGGACTCAAGCCAACTCAACCAACCATGTACTCGTTCGTATTGCCACTCTTAGCACTCGCTGGTTTAACAACGGCTGAGCTATCCTCGACAGACCCGTTGTGCAGCGGACCCAACGCTCGCACCGTTCCTCCACCGGGTGCCATCGTCGTCGATATCACGGGCATGTACAATGGCAGCTACCAGACCATGGCCGAAGGCATGGCGTATCTGCCCAACACGACTGAAGAGCACACCGTTTTCGTGTTCCCTGGTGTATACCAGGAACAAGTGTTGATTCCGAAACTGGCTGGACCGTTGGTACTTCAAGGTTACACGTGTGACACAACGTCGTACGCTGATAACAAGGTAACTATCACGCACACGATGGCGCAGAGGGACCTTCCCCTCGAGATCAAGAATTCACGCAACGACTTGGTCAGTACGATGCGACTGAAGTCTGGTAGCGGAGTGAAAATGTACAACCTTAACGTCGCCAACCCGACCGGCAAAATCGAGAAACTTGGTCAAGCTGTGGCTGTGTACGTGGACAACACAAACTACGGATTCTACGGCTGCAATTTCACTGGTTACCAGGACACTTTGTGTGCCCACAAGGGTCGCGAGCTATATGCCCACTCGTATATTAGCGGTGCCGTCGACTTCATTTTTGGAATGCAAGCCAAGGCATGGTTTGAGTCTTGCGATTTTGAGACGGTTGGAAAGGGCTGGATCACTGCCAATGGCAACACCAACAGCTCCAACCTGTCCGAGTACGTTTTCAACAACGCCCGCGTGTTCAACTCCAATGCGTCAATGAATGGAACAACATATCTCGGCCGCCCATGGTTTCCCTACGCTCGCGTCGTCTGGCAGAACAGTGAACTTGGCGACGTCGTCAACCCAGAGGGATGGTCCACCTGGAAAAAGGGCGACAACAACACTGCAAACATTTACTTCAAGGAGTTTAACAACACCGGTCCTGGTGCAGTTGTTGACCAGCGCGTGCCCTTCAGTGGACAGCTCAATTCTTCAATTTCGATCACCGAGATCCTCGGAGAAGGTTTTGAAGCCGAGTGGTGGGTTGACACTACTTTCTTGTGAGAATTGACAACTTTTATCGCCTAGTAAACAACACAAACATGTGTAAAAATGTGATCCAAAAGTTTATGTTTATGGCTTGTCCTGATCGCTGCTATTAATAGTTAACCCTTTCGGGAGTCACTTGTGTAAACTAGTAAAGGAAACGGTTTATTCGGGGTCGAGGAAAATGGGCTTTCGCTAACAGATTCTGATCGAAGCATTACTATTAATACACTACGGCGCGCGCACCAATGGAAAGTTGAGGATTGGGCGATTTGAAGAACTATTTTGTAGTTAGAGATGTCAAACCAGAGTAGATTGTAAAACACAGTTCTCCAAGAATTGCTACCAATTCGGACGGCTTTTATATTCAATTGATTTCAGTACTGTACTTACTAAGTAGTGCTAAATCACCTTATAAGCGACCAATAAGAACAATTATTGGAAAATTAGGATAGTTCTATTGATCAACAGTGCGGCTCTGACAAAGGGTCAACCTCTTGGATCTTTGTGTGAATTTGAATTTGTTTTGTCACAAGTCTAGGGTCGCTTGCTTGCCAGCGGGTACGTTCGCTGCACTGCGTACTCAGCTGCGTTGGTCGTCCCAAGGTTCGTTGTGTATATATCTCAACACACTGTTGGCCACCTGCAAAGTAGCCGGAACGTCGTTCCTATTTTATTAACTTCCTCAATGTACACTGACTAGCGTTCGTCAACGCTCGTAGCGCCCTCGTTCTCGTTTGTTCTCGTTTTTCTCGTTCGCCTCGTTCGTCTTGTACCCCACGACTGCCTATCAGAACAAAGTCCTCACTGTCTTCTAGATCCCGTGCACACGTATTCATGACACCAACAGGAAGTACTTCCGTCTGCTGTGGCCGCACCGTCTACACCGCCTAGAAACCCAGTCCGCCACCTTGCTCGTCCTTTCAGTCCTAGAGCCTTCGGCAACTCGCGTCACCGGTAACTCGTTCGTCTCGTCCGTCTCGTACTTGTTAACTGTCAGTCAACTGTACCACTCTCCAGTTGCCCGTCAGTCGTCAAATCCGAAAGTGTGCTCGCTACTCGTCAAGTTCGCAAGTGCTCATTACGCTCATCATCTCATTCATCCTCTTAGCGTGTGACTCCGTCTCTTCCGGATCAGTCGCCGTCCATCTATTGTTCCAGATTTCCTCCATGTGCCGTCCTCATTGGTCAGTGGGCAGTGAAGTTGTGAACTGCAACTTCGTACCCCTCTCCATGATTCCAGTCCTTCAACCACTCGGCAGTGCTCGCCAGTTCGGCCAGTTCGGGGAACACTCCGCACTTCGTGCCGACATTCGCCATTGCTCGGTTCATCATCGTCGCGCCTCTGTACCGTCAACCTGTAACAGTTTGTTGGGGATTCAAATTTGGCTTCACGAATTTGATTTTGCTCTTTGGGGTTTCAAATTTTCAAATTTGGCTTTGTTCTTTATGAAACTGGGTTTGCTCTTTGTGAACTTGAGTGGGAATGGTGTACACATAAATTTTCATTTTTTTAAAATGTTTAAAAAAACAATGTGCTATTTTGCAGTTTCACACTTCTACCAGATATAGGAAGTCCCTCAATGCAAACGCTGATTGTGTCCAATTTTGATTGGCATCTATATAGCCGTTAATTGGTTGGAATTGGGGCGTCCAAATATCATTTTTTCGGTCATGTCCAGTGCATACAAAGAGCAAGTTGGTGCGAGACTGGTCACGGAGTAGTCATAACGTTATATAAGATAACTTTCTCGAAAGAGAGATAACATATACCAAATTAGCACGCACATCAGTGGACAAAATGCGGGTGTGTTCGGCCAATCAATATCACCACGTTCACGTTTAGCAAAGAGCGAAGATATGGTTGAGGTAAGCTAAGCGAGTCCGTCGATGAAGTAGTACCGTTCACCTTATCTAGTAATCTGGCGTAAGCCGTGCTATTGTTTCTTTCTATATGCACTGTCAGTACGAGTCAGCACGTGACACCCTGGCGTTTAACATTGCTGTGCAACGAACCATAAGATGTAAGGACTATTTATCTGGTATGTACGTCAACAACACTTTATCTGCAATGCATTTAAATTATACAGACATCAAACAGGATGTAGAAGCGCACGGATTAGCATTTAAAGCAGTTGATGCGACGGGGTCACACAAGCACCTTGCTTGAGGAAGCGTGCTATTAAGAGTATACAAACTCTAAGTGAACGGCGGTTCACTAGTTTATGGTCGTAGGGGACTTAATAGTCAGTTTTAAGACTGATTTTATAGTTAATTAGGTCATTTGGCCTGTAATACAAATTACTAACTAACTATAATTTGTTCCTATATATGCACATAAAAGGTAGGTCAAATACTATTGATTGGCCCGACCTACGTGGCAGTGGTGTGGTCCACACCACTCACGACTAAGCATTCACAAAACGAATACTCTCAGAAGTATATCTACTTCTAGAGGCGGTACCCTTTCTGGGGTACCCCTCATGTAACCCGGTTACATCCTCCCCCACTTGGGTTGAAAACACCCTCAACCAGTGAGGAGTTAGGAAGAGAGCGCCGTTATCTTTCCCTCTCTTGTCGACATCCATCGACGAGCCACCGTTGTGGCTTGGCTTCTTTCATTAAGCCTTTCAGCATGTTCAAGACTGTGACGGGGTCACACGAGCACCTTGCTTGAGGAAGCGTGCTATTAAGAGTATACAAACTCTAAGTGAACGGTAGTTCACTAGTCCCTGGTCTGAGGGGACTTAATAGCCAGTTTAGAGTAGATTTTAGACTGATTTATTTATAGTTAATTAGGTCCATTTGGCCTGTAATACAAACTCCTAATTAACTATAATTTAACCTTAATATGCATATAAAAGGTGAGTCAAATGCTATTGGTTGGCCCTCAGCCACCAGACCTACGTGGCAGTAGTGTGGTCCACACCACCTACGAGTGAGTATCTAAAACCGATACTCACAGAAGTATATCTACTTCTAAAGACGGTACCTTTTCTAGGGTACTCCTTCATGTAACCCCGTTACATCATCCCCCACTTAGATTGGAAACACCCCCAACCAATGAGGAGCTAGGAAGAGAGCTCCGCTCTCTTTCCTGTCCTTTGTCGATACCCATCGACGAGCCACCGTTGTGGCTTTGAGGCTTCATTAAGCCTTTCGCGCTAACGCCAGCACCCGAGGTTTCCGCGTCAACCTCTCCCAAGATGCCGAAGAAGGCAAGCACCCGCGGCGCTTCGGCACCCTCTAAGTCTAAGACCGCGAGGTCGAAGACTGCTAAGGCCAAGTCGAAAGACAAGGCCGCTCCGCGCAAGGAAGCCCGCAAGGCGGCTTCCGAGGCAGCCAGCAAGCATACCGCTGCTGCTGCCAAACAAGGAGGGAGCCCGCGACGCAGTCGCTCGCGCTCCTCGTCGCCCAACGATAGGCCGAACCCTCGGTTCACCTATCGGGACCACAGTCCTGGGGCAGAGCCCCCGTTTTCAATATCCCAATGATCACGGGATCAGAGTCTGACGGGGACTCTCCTGGATCCACCAAAGATCCAACTCCTTCTCAGGATACTCCTTCACAGGACGCTCATGCTGATGATGCTGAATCATCCGAGGCAAAGGCAGCTTCGACGAGCTCGCCTGCCAAGAACCTTACCTTAGCCGAAGGTAAGGCTCGAGCGCAAGCTGAGAAAGCAGCTACTTCAAAACGGGATGATGAGGGTGCTGCTGCTAAGAAGCGCGCAGCCCCTGGTTCTCCTACTTCAGAGCCTCCAATTGCAAAGGGATTTCGATCCCTGTTCGACTCCTCAGAGGAAGACGAAGAGGAGGGGGATGTCACCGATCCCCAAGAGATCTCCAATGATCTCGATGATCAGCAGGAGCGCTATCAAGCTGCTCAACTGCAAGGCACTCCTGTGCCTCCCACGCCGGTGTATCCCCGTGGATATTATCCACCGGATGTGGGGTCTGGGTCTCCCATGTTCCTGGAGCACCTTAAGGCCCCTCGTGGTCTTAACCATGGGCGCTCCGCGTGGTGCCTATGAGCGTGCCTCGGTTCAAGATGAACCACTCTTTGTTAACGACATCGAGGCCGCTAGGTGTGTGCTGCTCGCACCACACCGAATTCCTCTTAAGGAATTCACCAGTCTCCGCAAGAAGCCGGAAGACCGTGGTGGGCTCTTCCCCGTGTGGGGGTACCCTTGGGTACAGCCCGAGAACACCACAACCCAGACCCAGGCAGAAGACCTGTTCTGGAGATGGGTTTCTCTGAAGAACTTCACAGTTCAGGAGTTGAAAGAACTCCGGGAAGATCGTCTGCTGTCCTATGTCTTGGACCAGCGAGATCTTCCCATTGAGTTTGCCCACTTAATCGCTAAGCGGCAACTCCACTCCGTTATGGAGGGACTTAGACAGCAGTCTAAGTCCAGCGCTCAAGATGAGCGCGGGTACGGTTCCGTCAACCCAGGGACCGTACACCGTAAGGCGGCTAAGAAGCCGCGGACTACTTACGCCCCGGCTGTTGATCCCAAATCTCAACAGCCTTCAGGCAGTCAACCCGGAGCCGGTCTTTCGGCTCCCACGAGTTCTGTGACGAGGGGTAACCCCGCCACTTCACAAGCAGCTGGCGCTTCCCAGAGCGCCGCCGCTCCTGGACGACCCGCTCCACATGATAGTGGAGCTCGCCGTTCCGGTCAAGGAGGGCAGGAGGAGCTCTTGCACGCGTTTGAGTACGCGGCTCCCTCTCAGCCGTATCCTTCTGGGCCCTCAACTTCGGGTCGGGACTCTGTGGGGTCCCTATTAAGCGACGAGGTCCGTCAGCTTCGAGATCGCGTCTATGCGATCGAGATTGCCCTTGGGCTTGGACCTGGTGGTCAGGCTGCCGCTCAGGCTGGCAAGCCGGGGACCCTTGAGGTCCTTCGTCGAGATTTGGACGCTCTTGGTCGTGAGACTCATGAACTCCATGGGCGTGTTGCCCACCGAGTTCCGGCTTCCGCCCTGAAGGAACTCCGTCGAGGCTTAGACGCTCTAAGCCATGAGGTACATGGTCGGATGCCCTCTTATGAGCCGCAGGGATACTCGTACCACTCGGATTATGGGTATGGTTCTTACCCGAGCTCTCCCCGCTCTATACGGTCATACCCTTCGTATGACTCGCGTGGGTACCAGTTTGTGTATCATTCACAGGCTCAGACACCGGCAACTCCGGTTGTCCAGAGGACTCAGCCTCGTTTCGAGGAGGTGAGTTCTCACCTTGGCCTCCCTCCGTCTGATTAGGAGGACCCAGCGGATCGTGATACCGCTTAAGACGCCCCACGTAGAACGTCGGATGCGTCGCCATTGACTTCGGGAGGTCAATGGTATACGCCGTGCCATGTCTGGCCAGGACCGCGAAGGGTCCGATGAAGCGATGCTTCAACTTGTTGCTCTCTACAGAGCTAACCACCTTTAGCGGTAGGTTTTTAGTGTCTAATAGGACTAATTCACCCTTTTTAAACACATCTAAGTTTCCACTTCCATGTTTGTCTTTTGTCTATCTTGGGCTGATGCCATTGCATCTCTAACCCGGCTGATTAGCGTCAGCCTGTCGTCTATAAACGACGACAATTGTCTTTTTAAAGACTCGGGCTCAATACCAGAGACCTGGGAGGAAAAGGCTTTCCGAGTCTCTCCCCCACTTACGATGGAGGCCACGGTGCCTCCCCGCAAGGTTAGCGGCACCTGGGGGTGTCGTAACCCATTCAAATAGAACAGGGTAAACCCCGTTGATGCGTGTACCGCATTGTTGAGTGCAAACTCAACCATAGGAAGCTGGTCCGACCAGGACTGAGGTGCTTCCGCACAGATACTGCGTAGAGTATCTTCGAGCACGCGGTTGACGTGCTCCATCTGCCCATCCGTCTGTGAATGGTCCGCAGTGGCATCGTCAACTTAGTTCCCAGTAGCTGGAACAGGGTGTCCCAGAACACCCCTGTGAAGTGCGGGTCTCTATCCGAGACTATGGTCTCCGCCAGACCATGGTAGCGAAACACGCTATCTAGGAACAGCTGTGCAGCCTGTTTCCCTGTGACTTTGCCACGTACCGGAGCAAGATGCACCATCTTGCTCAAACGTCAGACAAACACCAAAATACCGGTGTTGCCCTTGTCATCGACCGCCTGGCCGAAGACGAAGTCGAGACTCATCGACTTCCAGCAATCCGCTGGCACAGGTAGGCTCGGCAGTGGAGCCGAGGCGTGGCCCAAAGGCTTCACCCTCTGACATGTTTCACATGTCTTGACATAGTGTACCACCCACTTGTACATGTACGGCCATCTAAATGTCTGCGAGACCGCTTGGTAGGTCTTCTCTCGGCCAAGGTGGCCGCTCATCGGCGGATCATGCGCCTCCAGAAGTATGTCATACTTCAAATCCTCGTCGTTTGGAACGACAACCCGAGGAGGATCTCCAGGGTCTACTCTGTAGTGGAGTAACCCATCGGCCAGCTCATAGTGATAGAGCTGCGCCCGATGTCGAGGCGAAAGCCTGTCGACTTTGGCGTCCTTGCCATCGGACAAGAACTGCACCAGTGGTGTGTAGTTCTCGTCCCCTTGATACGCCAAGCGTATCCGATCGTATAGATCTGTCGTGACCCGACTGACATGAGCTAGCTCATAGTCAGGTCGACGCGACAATGCATCGGCAAGCACGTTGAGCTTGCCGGCTTGTATTCAACGCGGAAGTTGTATTCCGCGAAGAATGACAGCCACCTCGCCATCCGCTGCGACAGATGCGGCGAGTTGGTGGCAGTCCGCAAGGACGCGTGATCAGTATAGATCACAAAGGGCCTCGTGCCCAAGAGATGTACTCTAAATTTGACAAGAGCGTACTTCATTGCAAGTAGCTCCTTGTCATGAACGGGATAGTTCCGTTCGGCAGCTTTCAGCTGCCTGGACTGGGAGGAGATGACGCGTTCGCGTCATTCATCGTCCTTCTGTAACAACGCACAGCCTAGTGCACACTCTGAAGCGTCACAGACGACGCTAAAAGACTTGTTCTCGTCCGGTAGAACCAGAACTGGCGCAGGCTGTACGCCGGCCTTGATGCTGTCGAAAGCATCCTGGTGCTGTTGCTCCCAGACCCAGTCGTCATCCTTCTTTAAGAGATCCGACAAGGGTCGAGCAAGTTCAGCGTACCCTGCACTGTATTTGTGAAGATAGTTGGCTAATCCCAACCATTTCCAGAGGTCCTTCTGTGATCTCGGGGTCGGCCAAGCCGCTATGGCCTTGACATTACCTGGATTGGCGCGTACGCTGACCCTGTTGACAAAGCAGCCGACGACCTTTATTTCCTCAGCTGCAAAGACGCACTTGTCGATGTTGGCATAGAGCTTGTTGGCTCTCATGACCTCAAACACTCGACGGAGGTGCTTCGGATGCATCTCCGTAGCCGTTTGGTCACCTTCGGCACGGCTATGGACGAATATATCGTCAAAGTACGTCTGTGCAAACGTACGCAATGGTTTAAACAATTGAGTGACCAAGCGATTGAACGTCGCTGGGGCATTCGATAGCGCTCGTGGCATCACTAGCCACTCCCAGAGCATCCCGCTCGGGATGCTCACTGCGGTGAGAGGAATGTCACTCTCCCGCATCAGGATCTGGTAATATCCGTCAACCAGATCCAGGGCGTTGTACAACGTACAACCTAACGTGTTGTTTAACAACACATCCTTGCGAGGGATCGGCGCCTGTGCCGATACCGTCGCATTATTCAGCTTGTTGTAAGCGTGAACCAGACGCCACTTCCCGTTCGGTTTACGAACGAAGAAGATTGGAGTCGAGTGCGGGGACTTCGATTCGCGCACCATGCCCGACTTCGCCTTTTCGGCGAAGAAGGCATCTATGACCTCGCACTGCTCGCGAGGTAGAGGCCACTGCCTCGTGACACAATACTTTGTGCCAGGCACGAGGTCAATCTCGTGCCGAACTCCCCGATCCGGTGGGAGTTGGGATGGTGGGTGCTTGGACACCACATCCGAGTACTCTTTCACAAGAGGATACACGGGATCCTCCGGGTTCTTGAGAATCTCAGAACCCAAGCGCGTTGCACGCTGCTTCGTGAACCCTTCCAGGACGTCCTCGTCCATTACGGAGGAAGAGTTCAAATCTTCAGGAGAGGTCTCCGGCTTCAGGAGCACCATCTCCGCAATCTCTCCGGCCTTCAACTCGGCCAGGAAATCCTTCATGGACAATTCCTCGAGGTTCAGCAGTGCTGACACCTCTGGCAGTGCCTCCAGATGGACGACGCCTGCCCTAACTTGACGACCGGACACGCCGTCGAAGACATGGCATTGCTCTTCGACCGGCCGTGCCGGTGGAGTCTCAGACTCCGAGTGTGGAGCTTTGATATCCACAAGGTAGGTGCTCAACGACACCTCCGCCCTCGTACTGGTCTTCTTGACCCCGCGTGGAACTCTGTTACCCGCGCTAGAGACGGACGCTGCGCTCTCAATCTTCTTGGTCTCTTCGACCTTGTGTGGAACTACGTTACCCAACCGGAGGCGCCCTCGGCGTCCTCCCCAGCAGCCTCTGCTGTTTGCGGAACCACGTTACCCGCTTGTGGGCATATGTTACCCACTTGTGGATCTATGTTACCCACACTGGAGACGCCTTCAGCGCTCTCCTCAGCAGACTCTGCTGCTTGCGGACCTAAGTTACCCGCCTGGTCAGTGCCATCCGGCACTGCCACAGTCGAAAACCATACGGCGCGACGACTCTCAGCATTGGGACTTGCTGTCGTAGTAATTCCACACGCTTGGCAATGAGCCTTGGTCTCACGACCGGTAGCGAGGCTCATCGCAACATCGTCACTGGCGTCAGTGACTCCCAATATTTCTTCAGGCGCGTAAGCGCCTTGGCGATCATTTCTGACGCCCCAGTCCCGGACAGAGGTGGGAACATTACTCACCAAAGCTCTGTCAGAGGCTGCGGGCCGGCTAGTTTCAGCGGCGTTACCGCGCCAATCGATCCAGGGCTCGTACTTTTCGAGCCACGGCATGCCCAGGGTCAAGTCATAAGTTGTCTCTGTCTAGGACATGGAACGC
Organism: Phytophthora palmivora; assembly: GCA_008079305.1. Taxonomy (NCBI): domain Eukaryota; phylum Oomycota; class Peronosporomycetes; order Peronosporales; family Peronosporaceae; genus Phytophthora; species Phytophthora palmivora. The sequence continues at coordinate 79,466 of VOQZ01000320.1, read as the reverse complement.
CTCCGTGCTGTCAAAGTCCTCAAACTTTACAGCCGGACCCCGGGTACGTTAACCACCATACCGTCGGCCAGTCTCAACGAGACCTGACCCCTGCCTTCGCTTTCACGCAGAGCGTCAGCATACTTGTCACCATTCCGTGCGACTGTCTGGCGTCGAGCAAAGTTCGTCGACGCCTCAGAATCAATCAGGGTTCTGAAGGGATCTCCGTATCCCCGTACACTCGCGTGTACCACGAGCAGTCTGCCGCTGCTCTTCCTCGTCTCGAGAGCACCCAGGCTCTCAGGGGCTAAGCCTCCATGGCGTGCGCCGTCCGCACTCTTACCATGGGGACTTAGATCTTCCCCAGTAGGGCGCCCCGCCCCTACTGGTGACCCCAGTTCCCCTGACTCTTGGGTCGTGGCTTCTGCCACGGGCCCCTCGAGCCCCTAGGTTTGGAAGGGAACTTCCTTTGCCCTCCCGCAGGGCAGGCACGTTGCATGTGCCCGAGCTTCCCACATCCGTAGCAACGGATGGAGCTCTGTACGGCCGTACCCAGCTCCATGGGTACCGGTCCTGTGCTAGCTCCAGCTGCCGGAGCTCCTTGCACTGCGCCTGACGACGCATTGTGGCCCTGCCATACCGACGTAGGAGTACGAGCCTGTCGGTGGCTGTACTCCTCTTGGAGGGCGATCTGGATCGACTCCTCCATAGTATTTGCATGCGCGCGGAACAACTGTGTGCGGGATGGGCCCACCTTCAGGCCATCCATGAGCACTGTCACCTTGATGTGTTCAGGTAGGGGGTTCCCTACCAGAGATGCAGCGAGTTCTCGCATCCCCTGGATGTACGCATGCATCTCACGCTCCCCTTGTTAACAGGCAAGGTAGCGCGAGCGCTGGCGATACTCATAGTTTGCCGCTAGGAAGGCGGCTCTAAGATGCTTACACAGTTGAGCCCAGGTTGTGAAGCAACCCGGCGTTTTCGCCTCGCGCGTGTACGCCCAAGTCTTCGCCCGACCTCCTAGGTTGGACAGGGCGAAAGCGACTCGAAGTCGCTCGGTCGAGATTAGAGCCGCGTCCATCGCGAGCTCGACCTCTCGGACCCAGAAGTGGAGGTTCTCTCCCTCCTTTCCCTCATAAGGATTAACCTTAAGCCTCAACGGCTTAGGTTGGGCTGGCTTCACCTCAGCCACGGGGTCTGCAGCCCCTGCACGTGAGCGATAAGCCCTCTCTCGTACGTGCCGAACGCCTCAATGCGTTCGACCTCCTCGGCCGGCGTAGCAGCCGCCAAGCTTCGGAGGGCATCTCCTCCAAAGATGCCACCATCTTCCAGACAGACTCAAACTGAGCGTCTGTCAAATAAGGGAACTTCCCTCTATCCATCTTGGGTTACCTTGTAGGAGCCACAGAGGCTTCAGAGACTGTAGTTTCTCTTAGGCTATGAGCCCAAGTCGGCTTTGCTGGTGATTCAAGTCGAGAATTAACATCACAATGGAGTTTGGTGCTCTTCCAGGACATATACCTCGTGGCCAGCGTGGTATCACGCCGCACCCAACTGTGAGAAAGGTTTATGGTGGTGGAAAAGCGCCAAAATATGGCGAAGATGGTGATTTTGACCTTTATCGAGCAAGGTTAGAATCCTACTTACGTCAGCGGGGCTGTTGGTGAGTAGTTATTGGAGTGGAGGGACCTGACCTTCAAAACGTTGAGCTGAATAATCGTTTCGAGGAACGAAATCTGTTTGCCCGATATGCATTGCTTTTTGGTCTACAGTCGAAAGACGCAAAGAAAATCTGCAAACTGTCACGAGCAAGTGAGATGCGGGCGACATTCGTACGAGATAAGACTAAACGTGATTATGCGAACAGTATCCGTGTTCGAGCTAAACTGTATGGTGCTAGGTATGCAAAAGGGATGAATATGGATAAATATCTGGAGGACTTAGAAGATTCTCGCAGACAGTTGGGGAACTTGAATGCACCAATTGGTGATTCTGAAATGGCAAGTATCATCTTGACTGGAGTTGAAGAAACTCGTAGAACCGTTGTTAGATGTTTAATCGCGATGAAAACCCTCCAGATCTAAACAGAGGGCTGAATACCTTAAGAGGTGAAACGGAAATGGATAAAGCAGAAGAAGAACGTCAAATAAGCACCAGCGGTAACGATGAAGAAAATCAGTTGATTGGATCAATGAAAACCCGTAAAGGCAAACAAGCTCGAAAAGGAAAACTGACAAAGAAGATTGGTAAAGGTAAGAAACCTTACAAGGAGACGCGAAATTGTCATTTTGCGGCAAAAAGGTCACCTACAGGCTGTTTGTAAATTTCGATTGGCCGATTTGAAGGAAAAGCAGCAACAACAGAAACAAGCAGATGATAGTGATGTGGAAACAATATCGAAGTCAAAGCTGGAGAGAAAGAAGTCGTGCAGCATGGCACTAGTGAATCGGTGGTCTTCTAATCGTAACGAAGGCATTGGAATGATGAGCACGATAGATACTAATGAGGACAATGGTATGGCTTCTTCGTCAAATACATTTCCTCTAGAGTGGATGCTTGATACTAGTACAGGAGTACACGTCTGTACGACAGCATCAGTGTTCGCCTACCTGGAAAAAGACAATGATATGTCGTTTTTAGATTAAAAAGGTGGTTGTGCAAACTCTGATGGAGTAGAAATTGTCCGAGTAAGGGTATTAAACAGTTTAAATACTATGGCGAGATGATAATGTTGGAGTTAAGGGAGACACGATACTCGCCCAATAGACCTACACATTTGATTTCTCAAGAACGGTTGGAACAACATGGCTGGGTGCCAACGATTCCTTACACGGACTGTTCAGAAGATAGAGTGATGTACTTTATGCACTCTGATCTTCCTGGAGAGCGATTGGTCTTTAGGAAGAGACGAGGACGGTATTGGTTGGATGTTTATCCTGCTCACACGCATTCGGCTATGGGTACCGTTACTTCAAAAATGAATAATACCAACTTATTGTTGTGGCACATGCGGTTCGCTCACCAGATTATTGAAGCCATGAGAAAAATGGTTGAACGAGAAATGGTGAAAGGGATGGACTCATCGACAGTAGCTGATTTTGAGAAGCGTTTTCACTGCCTTGCGTGCCAACGAGCAAAACAACGGCTTACGGCATACAAACGGCAGCAAGGAAAAAGGAAAAAAGGAGTGTTTTGCCCGTTTAATGTCTGATATCAGTCCTGTAGGAGTATGGACACCAGGAGGAAACTTTTACTTTCAGCTTATTCAAGATGGAACATCGCGATTTAAATGGTGTTACTTGTTGAAGCCACATGGTCAAGCTGATGAGAACGTAATGGAGTTGATTCTACAACTGGAGAAAAAACATGTGATTAAAATGTTCTCGTCCGACCAAGGAAGGGAGTTTATCAATAAAACTCTCGAGGCCTTTCTTCTTGAACATGGAATTGAACTTTTGACAACCAACGCTTACACCCCAGAGGAAAATTGTCTAGTTGAAAAATTGAATGGAACACTTATGAATAAAGTGCGCGTTTCGACAACCAACGCTTACACCCCAGAGGAAAATTGTCTAGTTGAAAAATTGAATGGAACACTTATGAATAAAGTGCGCGCCATTTTGGAAGCGGCACAATTACCTTTCTGTCTATGGGGTGAAGTCCTTGGTTACGTGGTTGAAGTCCTTGGTTACGTGGTTGAAGTCGACAACATGAGTGCAACTAAAGCACTCAATGGGATAACACCCTTCGAAAAGATTTGGGGCACGAAACCTGTAGTGCGTGATCTCCACGTGTGTGTATCTGCCGTTTTTATCATATCCTAAAACAAAAGCGGGGAAACAAACTAGAAATGCGTGCAGACCCCGGGATATTTCTAGGCTACGCATAACGGTCACTTGGGTATCTAATCCTCGATTTGCTTACGGGGAAACTCATTGAGCGACATGACGTCGTATTTCACGAAGATATAGCAGCTGACCCTATATATGTAAAGGAAATGATTGACAAGACTTAATTCGGTAATATGGTAAAACTACCAGATACAGTTAATTTTGTTCAGCTACCTGTAAGTCGTATACTTTCTGACGACGTCGTCATGAACGATACCAATCCCATGGATACAGATTATTCTATGGAGGGTGGTGAGGTATTATACGATACTATGGGTGGACTAGAGGTATCCGGTAGAACGACTAGTGATGATGCTAGAGTTAGTGGGAGAATTACACGGTTGACAAGAACTCCATCTTCTTCGCCTTGTCGTTCGGCACCACTGTGTCGATCAACTCGCGCTCGTAGACCACCAAAGTGATACAGTCCGAGCCTATGGGCTATGGCTACATCCTTGGTACAGTTTATGATGATAGCTGTCATGAGTGACTTGCTGAATCCTACTACGGTGCAAGAAGCATTTCAGTCTGAACATGCTCTGGATTGGAAACGTGACATGGATGCCGAGTATGAGCCACTGATACGAAACAAAACTTGGGTTCTTGTTCCCAGGCCAAAGTCTACACGTTCAAAACCTGTCAATGTACTGCGCTGCCGCTCGGTTTTGGCTATCAAACGAAATAAGAAAGGAATGATTGAGCGGCACAAGGCCAGACTTGCGGTAAAGGGTTTTAGACAAAAAAACGGAATCGATTACTTCGAAACTTATTCGCCTGTGGTTCGTATCGAATCTGTGAGGTTAATTTTGATCTTGGCTCTACTTCTTGGGTTGGATGCAAGACAGATAGACTTTATCACAGCCTTTCTTAATGGAGTGTTGACTGGTGTAGAGATTTATATGGAACAACTTGAGGGTTACGAGGATGACACTGATCAAACGTGTTTGCTCTTGAAGGGTCTTTACGGTCTTAAACAAGCATCGGGAATTTGGAATCAGACACTCCATAAGCATTTCCTAAAACTGGGGTTTGAGAAGTGTACGTTTGATGCAGGAATCTACTATAAGAAAGGTGACAAAAATATCATCTATGTCACCGTTTACGCCGATGACCTCGTGATAGTGGGAGAGACCGATGACATCAACAACTTGGTGAAAGAACTTGGCGCAACGTCCCCACCGAAGGATCTCGGTCGTGTTAGATTTTTGCTTGGTATGGAAATCAACTTTGAACCTGGAAAAATGTTATGCATTTCACTGACGGCGTACGTAGACCGATTACTCGAGAAGTTTGGATTAACCGATGCAAAGCCAGTGAGATCACCACAGATGCAAAATGAACCAACTTTGCCAGTAGAAAATAACTATGCCCTGATAAATGACCCCAAGCTACCATTTCGAGAAGTGACTGGGTCCTTGAACTACTTGGTACATTGCACTCGTCCCGATTTGGTGAATGTTGAAAGGACACTTGGAAGATATGGTAGTGCATATACCGTGAGCAATGCGGTACCTAAAAGGTACCAGAACGATGGGTCTAGTGTATCGATTCTCATATATTAGAAGCAGTGGAGTGGTGATAGATGCATATGCCGATGCAGATCATGCGGGCAGTCCCGAGACAAGCAAGTCAGTAAGTGGTTGGGTGTTGCGATTGAATGGAAATTCATGGCATTGACAAAGCAAAAAGCAAGGAAGTGTAGCAGATGACACATGTGCAGCTGCGACGATACCGAGCAGCCGAGAATCTTTGGCTCTGGAACATCCGGATTGTCAATAAACACTATGGCGTGCTCCCAGTCATGACGGTGGCCCATGCGAGATGATGGAGAGTCCTTCGGAAAATACCATGAATACATGATCGCCCAGACACCATCGAGCCACGTCGCGCGGCCGTAGACCTGGGAGCCATGACCAGATCCTCGACATCAACCCCGGGACTACCAGAGGTTTGGAGTCCACCGCTGGTTTCACCAATGTCGTTCACTACAGGGTAAGGAACACACCCCGTCCTGATGTGAATTTGAGGTTTGAACTTGACACCAGCTTTCTCGGATATCGTGACCGGCTCAGGCTGACCAAACGGCTTGACTTCGTCGTGACCAATGATCTTCGTCACCCACGGACCAGGATCTGGTGTGGGAGCAGGAGTGGGTGAAGGTGTGGGAGCAGATGTAGGCACTGGTGTCGGTGGTTCAGTTTCCCGAGGGTCCGGTCTTGAAGGAGCTATCGTGACGTTCAGAGTTATATTTCGTTTAGGAATCTTGTCAAGAATATCTCCGAAATCCAAGTACTTCACGTTTGGCTTCGGGGTGTCGACAGAGCGTTGTTCTTGCGAAGCATCTTCTGATTCGAAACTCGCTTGCGTGGTTTTGGCTTGGTCTATAACAAAAACTACCCACAGAAAGGTGTAAATGGTCATCGTCAATTCTAGGGAAATTGCGGAATGTCGACTGTTAATCGTTCGAGAATTGATTTCAGCCCATAAGTGTACCAAAGAAATCAAATGGGTACAGAAACTATTGTGCGATATCAAAATGCCGCAGCAAACAGATGCTACCCTGTTCTGCAATAATTAAAGTACTATTCATGAGGTGAAAAACAATGGCAATTCACAGAATCAGAAGCACTTGGCTAAAAAGATGAGATCTATCGCCGAATGGATAGAGTGTAGTAACCTTAAACTGGAATATGTGCCAAGCTCAGAAATATTGCTGACATCTTCACTAAGGCACTAGGCCCAGCTGTATTTGAGCGTCTGCGAGATAACCTTAATCTTGAGAATGTTAACGAAGCATGGTATATCATCGACATTTCTTGCGGAGGAGATGAGAAGATGCGAGAGTGAATAGCCTCCAGCATACGAACAGTGAAGTTGTTTGGTTCGAGTTTTTTATTTTTGGATTGATCTTTGCGGAGGTTTATCTGCATACATTTGTGTGTCTACTGAGTCGGGTTGTGCATACGAAGAGAAGTGGGAGTAAGAGAAAACGAAGTTGCTGTGGTCACTAAGTATGCAGCAGTGGGGTTTAGTGACTGCAGTTTGGAAGTGAATGAAGTGGTGGTTGTGAGTGACATGTACTGACCGAGGAGAATTCCAGATTAGTAGTCTCCGGGCTTCTAAGAATTGCTCGTGCATGAGTGCACCCTCCTCATTGAGGAGATGAACCACCAACTCGCCGCACTCATCGCAGAGAATGGCGAGGTGGTTGTCATTCTTCGCGGAATACAACTTCCGCGTTGAATCAAGCCGGCAAGCTCAACGTGCTTGCCGATGCATTGTCGCGTCGACCTGACTATGAGCTAGCTCATGTCAGTCGGGTCACGACAGATCTATACGATCGGATACGCTTGGCGTATCAAGGGGACGAGAACTACACACCACTGGTGGAGTTCTTGTCCGATGGCAAGGACGCCAAAGTCGACAGGCTTTCGCCTCGACATCGGGCGCAGCTCTATCACTATGAGCTGGCCGATGGGTTACTCCACTACAGAGTAGACCCTGGAGATCCTCCTCGGGTTGTCGTTCCAAACGACGAGGATTTGAAGTATGACATACTTCTGGAGGCGCATGATCCGCCGATGAGCGGCCACCTTGGCCGAGAGAAGACCTACCAAGCGGTCTCGCAGACATTTAGATGGCCGTACATGTACAAGTGGGTGGTACACTATGTCAAGACATGTGAAACATGTCAGAGGGTGAAGCCTTTGGGCCACGCCTCGGCTCCACTGCCGAGCCTACCTGTGCCAGCGGATTGCTGGAAGTCGATGAGTCTCGACTTCGTCTTCGGCCAGGCGGTCGATGACAAGGGCAACACCGGTATTTTGGTGTTTGTCTGCCGTTTGAGCAAGATGGTGCATCTTGCTCCGGTACGTGACAAGGTCACCGGGAAACAAGCTGCACAGCTGTTCCTAGATAGCGTGTTTCGCTATCATGGTCTACCAGAGACCATAGTCTCGGACAGAGACCCGCGTTTCACGGGTGCGTTCTGGGACACCCTGTTCCAATTGTTGGGAACTAAGTTGACGATGTCAACTGCGGACCATCCGCAGACGGATGGCCAGACGGAGCGCGTCAGCTGCGTGCTCGAAGATACTCTTCTCAGTATCTGTGCTGAGGCACCTCAGTCCTGGTCGGAGCAGCTTCCTATGGTTGAGTTTGCACTCAACAATGCGGTACACGCATCAACGGGGTTTACCCTGTTCTATTTGAATGGGTTACGACACCCCCAGGTGCCGCTAACCTTGCGGGGAGGCACCGTGGCCTCCATCGTAAGTGGGGGAGAGGCTCGGAAAGCCTTTTCCTCCCAGGTCTCTGGTATTGAGCCCGAGTCTTTAAAAAGACAATTGTCGTCGTTTATAGACGACAGGCTGACGCTAATCAGCCGGGTTAGAGATGCAATGGCATCAGCCCAAGATAGACAAAAGACAAACATGGAAGTGGAAACTTAGATGTGTTTAAAAAGGGTGAATTAGTCCTATTAGACACTAAAAACCTACCGCTAAAGGTGGTTAGCTCTGTAGAGAGCAACAAGTTGAAGCATCGCTTCATCGGACCCTTCGCGGTCCTGGCCAGACATGGCACGGCGTATACCATTGACCTCCCGAAGTCAATGGCGACGCATCCGACGTTCTACGTGGGGCGTCTTAAGCGGTATCACGATCCGCTGGGTCCTCCTAATCAGACGGAGGGAGGCCAAGGTGAGAACTCACCTCCTCGAAACGAGGCTGAGTCCTCTGGACAACCGGAGTTGCCGGTGTCTGAGCCTGTGAATGATACACAAACTGGTACCCACGCGAGTCATACGAAGGGTATGACCGTATAGAGCGGGGAGAGCTCGGGTAAGAACCATACCCATAATCCGAGTGGTACGAGTATCCCTGCGGCTCATAAGAGGGCATCCGACCATGTACCTCATGGCTTAGACCATCTAAGCCTTGTTGCGAGGCCGATGAAACCTTTATTGCCCAGGGGGTTTATATAGCGCACCCCAAGATGTTCCTCGGGGCGTAAACGCAGAATATCGACGTGGGAGTCAACAGTACGGAGATTGATCCAGAGGTTCGCAGCCGCAAAGCTTTAAACCATGAGAATCTCTCCCCTTGGTTGGCATGGGTACCTTGTGTAATCCCTATCGGCTCGTTTGTCTTCGACGGAACGGCACTCCACCGATTGTAAGTGTAGCCTTGAAAAAGTGCAAGAGTGCACGTCTAATCCAGAACGTACCTCCACACCAAAAGGCAAACCCAGAGAATCCGATCACCCGAAACCCAGAATATCACAGATTCAGGATCCAGGAACTCCGTCAACTCCGGGACTTGGAACTTAGAAGACACCTTACCCAAATGCCCTCTTAGCTTGATAAAACCAACAAATACAGAGTATGCAAATACACACTACAACAAGCCGTCACTTATTCTTTTGGACCCTTGGACGGTGGGTCACACCTACACTAGGGTCACTCGAGTCTGAAATTTAGGGGTCTAGCTCCCCTGAGACTCACACAATCGCGCACCACCTCCAATACAGGAGGAAAATACTATCACTATCAATAACCTTCCTTTCACACAAGCAGTCAATACAAATCCTGGAGGCGACTACCTAGCACCCCAGAAAACCCTTCGAGATAGTATTAAATGGGCTACCACGAGCACAGCAAGTGATCAAACTAGGATATGGAATAGATGGATCACCCCAGGAAGATCAAGGCCGTCGCTGGTCCCCACCTAACTGGACTTGAGTTTGATGGAGTCCACACAGATGGTCGTCCTTCACCGTTGATGTGCCCTTAGCGTCCCGCGGTCGTAGGCTCGGGTCCTCCGGATTTCCGTCGACAGGCTTGACCGAAGTCATTTGCGCAGTACAGGGAAAATTGAACTCTGTTTGTCTTTTATCAGCTACTTCTCTTTCTCTCTCACTACTTTCTCTTCTGCATTCTTCTTTGGGCAAATATCTTCTGTTCACTATGCTTGAGGTCAAATATCTTGTCTTTAGTATACCTTGAGTTCAGCGGTCCAAACTTGCGATCGGCTTGCGATTCCATTGTTGTCAGGCTTCGAAAGTGCCAAATGTGGGTCCTTGGCCTTGGTCTAGTATGGCACGCGACTCCCTCTCGACTTCCTTGAAAGTGTCCAATCTGCACATCCGTGATGATTCTTCAAGGTCACGCATCACTTGATTGCAGACTGGCTTCGGACTGGCTCGAAATCCAGAGAATCACGTGATACTCAGGGTCATCCCTTGAAATTTCTGTGGTGAAGTGGATCTGAAAGATTTGGCATTGGAATGTCCAGGAAAGATCCGATTTGGACGTGATCGGACCTGACGTGATGTGATTGGGGTAGATGACGAGCTGATGTGGATGTATCTGGTGGTGGATCCAGTTGATGGATAAGATTGATGGAGATTAGTGACACCTTGGGTGGGACGTGATAGATGTATTGACATACGATCTATACATATACCCAGATCCGAAGGGTTGGGAGGATCACATAAGGATATGGATGATGTGGGACTGGCCTGGTTACGAGATGGGTGTGGCAGTATGTCTATATACACTGCGAAAACTGGTGATCTAAGTCTAGATGTCTGGATCTAGACTATAATCTGCATCCGCGAGGACTAGATCGGTTCACATATCAGGTTCCATTCAGGGAACTTGGATCAAGGCTTGTGGACCTAGATCCATAGGCGGATCCGAGTGATCCAGGGTCGAGATATATCACGATAAAGCTGGATGATGATTGGGGATTAACAGCATGGAGTAAGCTTGGGTATATTACGATCATACTTATTACGAAGTGTTATCGCTGGATCATGCATGGAAACCCCAGATCAAGGAGATCAAGGAGATCTAGCCGATCTGAAATTGGATCAGCATGATCTAGCCTTATTAAGGCATGATCTGACTCGGGAGACGCGTGATCTGGATGTTACGGGGGGCGATTACGATACTGGAGAAAGGAGAAGGCCAGATCACAACATTGCGACTAGTGATCTAATGTTTATGGTCCAGATCCAGGGTGATCTGCAAAGATGTCGACTGCCATGATGGTGAAGACAAGAAAGGACAAGAATCAGGATAGCGTAATCAGTCGATGTGTCGTTAAGGATAGGATACAGGATGGGATAGGTCTTAACATTAAATCAGAACCGAATTTGCATCGTACGACACAAGTGCTTCGCTACGCGCCTGGAAACGGGAACTACATTGGCCCTACGGTATTAATAGCGATTTAGGTGTATAGATCTAGGTGGTTGATAATATCTAGATAATATATTGGCTAGATCCAACCTCCTAGTATCTTACCCTAAGTGCAGATCCAAGATCCCGGTATTAATTGCTTAGCCGGTAGATCTTCGGTTTCTCAACGATCAAGATCGCGCTATAGGAAGCGCCAAGCAATCAAAGGACCCCACGTAAAGGGAAATCGACACTATAGGAATTACTACAAGGCCGGATCCAGATCTAGGCCGCCGGATCCAAGCTTGATCTAATCGCTTGGACTCCGGATCTACTACTGGCGAGTGGTGTGAAGACTTCCACGCCACTCTACGACCCCAACGTCACGCCAAGACGTTCAACCAGCACAGATCGAGCAACTTAGCAGTCACCAAGAGAGGAAGATCCAGCCCAACCGACGGGTACACAAGGTGAGCAAGTTCAGCAGATCACGGATCATCGGAGGACCCCCTTCGTTAGTCGGTGTCCGGGCATTGGTGGGAAGTTGGATCTAGCGATCTCGCAGATTTTGCTGATCCCGCTACACCACAATGGTGCGCGTGCCCGGATCTGTTGGTGACTCGGGATTTCACCGTGAGTCTCAAGAAGATGTTCAAGTGAGGTTGAACAAGGGGAACAAGCGTCATCGGACCTCGGATCGACGATGATGCCGCTGAATGAATCAAGATCCGCGGATCAGCAGAGCGCTAGGAGGAACTCTGCTGACGGAAGAGAGGGTGATCTGGATCCAGATCTAGAAGAAAAACCTCTACCTCGACAGGTCCCCGCGGGGACCCCGGCGGATCTCGACTTGCGTCGAGATCCGTCAACAAAACAAGGGAAGGCGAAAGTGGAACCGTACAGATTGGTCGGGTCCCCGGTCGAGCCTCCACCATATCCACCCAAGGATCCTTCGATCTCCAGATCCGATAAGAAGAAGCCCAAAAAGAAGTCAACACGGAAGAAGATGAAGGCTCCAGAGATGAATGACGAAGATCAAACCGGATCTAAACCTAGATCCAGATCGGGACAAGGTTGGCCCGACGAAGATCTAGAGAACTTGTTCTATCACAAGGAACTTCGCGAGTTCTTAAATCGAGATCCCGTGATGCGGATCTTGAGGCTGAAGCAGGTCGGGGATCCAAGAGAACCTGTATCAGCTCCGATCAAGACTCCCAACAAATTAGAAGCAGTCAAGGATTTGTTGCGACTGCTGAAGGAAGCAGGGATGACCACCGGAGCTTTCGATGCGGATGATGTCTTTGATCTGGATCTGAAGGTGGTCCAGACTGCCACCCAGGATTTATTCTCCAAGCTTAAGATCCTCGTCGGCGAGATCCCGCAGATCAGTGCCATCACCGCCAGCAAGTATTACGGACCGCCAAACGTCCTCATCACATTACGCATCGGCTGCCGAGGGCGAATCGGATCTCTCATCGGAGCCTAAGCGAATGTCACTGGGACCGTCCGGTACTTCAATGCTGGAGGCGCGATCCAAGATCCAACGTCGGAATCCGCCGAGATCCGGCCGCTCAAGGACGATCCCGGCCTCCGAAGACCAGATCACAGCAGCCACAACGTCAGATGCCTCGTCAGGCACCTTGCAGAAGTATTTCGAAGCGGCCATGAGTAGATTCCTGGCGGAACAGCGAGGGCCGATCATGAATCAAGGAGCGGTGAAGGTACAGGATCCAGGATCGCAAGATGTAGATATGGAATCTGTCAGATCTGAACACAGCACATCTCGATGGGAGTATGATCCGGACGATATCGACTTCCCCATGGCTGCTCGAGCGACAGTCGCGACAGCCACGACCGGATCAGCCGGATCAACCATGATCCAGAGAGTCCGGATCTCCGCGATCTCAGACCTCAAGGAATTCACGGGGAAAGATCAGGACGAAGATCGGGCCAGAGCGTGGATTGGCAAAGTGAAATCGGCGTTCATGCGAGATCAAGCCTCCGATGAAGAGAAATGTTTGACCTTTGCGGATCTATTGGCTGGATCCGCCAAGAATTGGTATCGGCAACTAAGCAGATCCACCCGTAACAAATGGTCGGATCTGCTTCGAGCTTTCCAGATCCAGTACTGCGGATTGGGGGTATCAGTGGCTAGACAATACTATCATGCCCGACGCCGACCAGAAGAATCTCCCCTCGATTATCTTTACCGCCTTAATGTTGCCGGATTACGCGCAAAGTTGAAGATCAAGAACGGTAATGCGAAGGATCGACGCGAACATGTGGATCACTATATTGAGACTCTGGAAGATCAAGATCTAGCTGACAGGCTGACTCTGCTACGACTATCCGACGCGGACGATCTGGAGGAAGTGTTACGAGCCCGTGAACGTGCAAAGAGCAGGCAGAAGAAAGCCGCATTCGGATCCAGCAAGTACCGGCAGAAAGCGACTAATCCAGCACCGGCAGCTACGACGAAACATGTCCGCGCGGTACAGATCCGGACGGTAGAGTCTGAATCTGAGTTTGGATCCGACGGATCGGATGGATCCGACTCGGACGGAGACAATCATCGGCGGATCTACCTGGCAGCTGAGCAGGAGGTTATTCCAAAAACAGAACCCGGTATGGAGAAGGTCGAGCAAGTACCAATCACCCATAAGTCGACGGATCAAACCCCACCAGATCATAGATCCCGGATCCAGAGCGGCGGATCCGATCGGAATCGTTGCTCACACTGTGGATCCAAGAAGCATTCAGATCTAGGATGCTGGAGACGCCTCACTTGTCATAAGTGTGACAAGCGAGGACATCCGGCAGATCACTGCCTCTTTGTGTGCCGGGGGTGCGGAGAATTACATGATATGGGAAAATGCCCTATGGAAGAGTTCTACAACCAGATCCGTCAATGGTTCAACCCAGCCAAACATGCAGGTATGCTTCCGGAATCTGCAGAAAAGATGTTAAACTAGGACGCTCGCCGGGTTGGAATCCGGTACGAGCCGAGCGTTCTAGATATTGCATCTATGCCTTTGTGAACAAGAAATCGGTAGATCAGGGTAGCAAGATCCCAGATCTACGCGGTAATACATATGATCTGAATGGAAACCGTGCTGTCGCAATTTCGAGTATCCGCCAGGCGGACGATTTTTCCAGATCTGAGGTGACCATGATGGTGGACCTCCACCCAGGAGAGATAAGGGGTTATTGGAAGCAACAGGATCCAGATTTGTGGTTCAAGCCCACAGATCAAGAAGATATGCCAGTGATCCAGAAGTCAAGTCAGATCAAGGCGATCCGAAGATCCGAAGTTATGGATCTTTTGCCAGGAGAATCTCGGGGATATTGGAAACATTATGCCCCGGGAAAATGGTTCCGAAAAGCCAAGATCACCGGTAAGATCAACAATGAGAGAGGGATCTTGCTCTTAGATACAGGCGCCGAAGTGTCCATAGTGGATACGGCCTTTGCTCGTAAGGTTGGGTGCTATATCAATACGAGCCAGATCCAAGATCGCGTTGGGATTGGCGAACGTGTTTACAGGACAGAAGGGAGAACCCGGATCAAGATCACTATGACCGGATCGCTGGTTTACTTTTTCGATATTTGGGTTGGAGATCTGGCAGGTCAAGATGCCATCCTGGGTATGGATTTCATGGTACCGGCGGGGATCCGACTGGATCTAGCCTACGGATCTATAAGCTTACCGGATGAGGTGCGGATCCAGCTCAGTGGGCGTCGACAGCTCTATAGCGACAAGGCCCGGCTGATAACTGTAGGAGAACATATCCAGATCGAGATCGGGCAATCCGTAGAGCTTCGGCTACACCTCCGGATGTCAGATCACGAGAAGTTCTGGGTTACCAGGGGGGATCGTTGGGTACCTACGGTGGTGAAAGGCCTCGAAAGGAGACGGTACTTACAGATCACCAACGTAAGTGATAAGGCAATCATATTGCAAGAAGATGTGAGGGTCGGGATCTGGCTAGCGGGTGATCATATCCCCCGGATGCCAGGATTTGTCTCGATAGGGTCACGTCGGTACATGGAATGGCAAAATCTAGCTCTAGAAGCTACGGTGGAAAGAAGATCTGAGCATAATGAGATCTTGATGGGGTCAGCAGAGCCGATGGTGGATCGACCCTCCTACCCTGCACCTCGCGCTATCCTGAAGAGACCTGAGATCTCGCAGATACAGGTAAAACCTGCGTTGATGACCGAAGATCAACCATCAGCGGGGATAGATCCGCAAGATCGGACCCCGATCCAACCGGTAGAGACCGAGGTGACAAACCAAAATATGGATCAGGTGAAGGCGGATGATTTGGATCCAGTGATCGGAGGATCAGCTGAAAGAGAACTACCCGGACGGTTATCGGCTCCGATACAGGAGGCGTCGCTGGAGGATCAGAACAATTCCCCGGATCCGGAACCGGATCCGGAGGTACATCACCATGAAGGTAACGATCTGTATGCGGAGAATGTAGATCAAGAGATGGCGATCCTCCCAGAAATCAACTCTACCACGGATGAAGTGAAGATTGAGGATATCCAAGTTGGAGATCCGGGGATCCTGACCACTGCGGAGATCGAACAATTGCGCCAGAAGATTTGGAAGTATCGACATCTTCTCATCGGGAAGGGGAACGCTCTACCACCAGCCGCAAGAGGTGTGGTCTGTGATATCGATGTGGGAGATGCTAGACCAATCGCCCAAAGAGTGAGGAAGATCGCCCCTCGATTTCGCGAGAAGTTATCGGAACTGATTAAGGGATTATTATCAGCTAAGATGATCAGCTATTCCAGATCACCCTGGGCCTCACCGATCGTGGTGATCGTGAAGAAGAACGGAGTAGACATCAGGCTGTGTATTGATTACCTCCTGGTCAATAGCCTCACTCAACTGATGGTCTACCCTATGCCCCTGATCAACGATCTTCTGGAAGATCTGGATAAAGTCTTGTGGTATTGCTCCTTGGATATGGCCAGTGGATTCTGGGTGGTGACTATGACAGATCGAGCTCGAGCGATCTCAGCTTTCATTACCCCATTTGGGCTATTCGAATGGAATCGTATGCGGTTCGGCTTGAAGAATGCGCCACAGATCTACCAACGTCTGATCGACAACGCCCTGTATGGATTCACCCAGATCCCGCCTCCCGGATCGGATCCAAGATCTACGGATGTGTTTGAAGTGGGAGAAGCCGATGATCCGGACAAGCCATCAGTGATCGGATGCAGATCGTATATCGATGACATCCTTATACCAGCGGATAGTTGGGATCAGCTATGCGATCGAGTGGACGCCCTACTGGAGGCGTGCGACAGATGGAATCTGTCGATCAGTGTGGTGAAGAGTTTCTGGGGTATGAATAAAGTGGAATATCTGGGTCATCGCGTTTCGAAAGATGGACTGGAGGCGAATCCCAAGGATCTAGGGGCGTTAACGGATCTAGCGTTCCCTGGATCGTTGAGATCGATGCAGTCATTTCTGGGAAGTCTGAATTATTACAGTCGATTTATCGAAGACTACGCTATCTAAGCAGCCGTGTTGTACGAGTTGAGGGAGGTCGATTTCGCCGTAATGTCCAAGGATGATGTGCGGATCCAGATCAAGCGAAGTATGGAACATAAGAAGTCGGATCGACTAGATCTGAAGGAAGATCCAGGATCGGATCCGACATTAAGGCCCTTGGAAACGTCGGATCTAGGAAGACTGGATGGAGACAAGGTGGATCCACGATGGATCCGGGCTCATCGGGCCTTCGAGACACTCAAATCGAAGATCGCATCCACCCCGATCCTACGTCATTTTGATACGGATCGGGAGGCTGTGGTGATCGTATATGCAAGTGATTGGGCGATCTCGGCAGCTCTCGTGCAAGAGTACGACCAGATCTACTATCCGATCACTTTCGTGAGCCGACGTTGAAGTCGAACGAGTTGAATTACAGCCCCGTGGAGAAAGAAGTGTTGGCGCTGCTAAGGATCCTGGATCTCGGATATAACATGTTGGTGGGACGCCGGATCCGGGTGCTGACTAGATACTCCACGTTGGCCTGGTTATTAAGATCGACCGGATTACAATGGCGATTAGGCCAATGGGCGTCAATGCTATCAACGTGGACGTTAGAGATTGTGAAATGTGTTAAAGGAGAAGAAGAGATCCTAGGAGTGATCGCGGCTAGTATCACGCCCAGATCCGTGGTGGACGAAGCGTTGATCCAGATCTCGCCTAGGAAGGAGCCACGACGGAAGATCCAAACTCCAATCCCTGCGATCCAAGCAGATGAGGAGCTGTATGTAGTCAGTTTCGATGGATCAGCCCGCGTGAAGCGTGGAGGGGCGCATATAGCGCGATCTTGTGGAAGTTGCCTGAATGGACAGTGATCCAGGCTAGATCAGCCTACGCGGAAGATTTACCGTCAACGAGGCTGAATATCATGGGCTGTTGCTATGTCTGGATCTGTTAAGTACAGTGGATCGCAAACGAGTGGTGTTCTGTGGTGACTCTAATCTGGTGATCCGACAGGTCAGGGGTGAGATCGAGTGTAAGGCACCCGGTCTGACTCTACTCAAGCAAAGGGCTTTAGATCGTCTGAGAGACTGGCCAGATCACGAACTGGTGCATGTGAAAAGGGATTGGAACGGCAGCGCGGACAGTTTGGCTAGTGCAGCGCTGCAACGACAAGGTGGAGTGAAGATTGAGTCAGATGAAGATAAGCAGGATCTGATCACGCTGAATAGATTGGACGAGGTATTGGTAGTCGAGAGGACGGATCAGGTAGCCCAGATCACGGCAGTAGTGACACGATCAGGCTCGCGATCTACGACGCGGACGACTTCGGATCCGCGATCATTACGGGAGGAATTAGTTCGGGATCTTAGGATCGATCGGATCCGACAAGCCCAACGCGAGGAGGCGTGAATCTCTGGACTGATGAAATATCTGAATGGGGATCTACAAGATCTGACTCAGCAAGAAGCCAAATCATATGCTAATCTAGCGGCCGATTATGACCTGGATCACCACGATCTTCTGTTCTATTGCCCTTCTACGAGACCGACGGATACAGATCGAGATAAGCTGATGCGACTAGTGATCCCGGAAACTCTATATCAGGATATACTACATCATTACCATGTCAGCCTGGAAGGTGGACACCAAGGGATCGGTCGGACTTATCAGCGGATCCGAGATCACTTTCAATGGAGAGGGCTGTATAAGAGTGTCCAAAGGTACGTGGGTGAATGTGTGGATTGTGAGACTGGTAAGAGTGAACCTCGGATCCAAGGGGAGTCGCCAGGCAACCTTCAGGCAACATATCCTTTCCAGATCATAGCTATGGATCATATCCCGTCCTTACCTAGATCGCATAAAGGGAATACGGAATTGCTGATCTTCGAAGATCTATTCTCTGGATACGTGATCGCGAAAGCCAGCTCATCAAGAACTGCTCAGACCGTCGCCGAATCATATGAGGAATGTGTCTTCCGACGATTTGGGGCCAGCGAAGCGATTAGGCATGATCGGGAACCAGGATTTATGTCCGATTTTTTCGAGCATTTAACAAGATCTTGGGCCAACGCCATAGTGCAACGATGGCATATCGGCCCCAAGCCAACGGATCTGCAGAACGTATGGTCCAAACCACAACTCGGGCGATTAAGATGTAAGTGCAGGATCTAGATCAACGAGATTGGGACGAGTATGCCGAGAGGATTACTTTCGCGATCAATACCGCACATGATCGGATCCGAGGAGAAACACCTTTTTATAAGGTACATGGGTGGGATCCTAGATCCACCTTGGAAGCGGTGATCCCGGTGGGAAGTACGCGAAGACATGATCGGGATCCACGGCGATGGAGGTATCAGATCCAGCGGTATTATCAACAAGTTCGGGAACAGGTCAATCAACGGCTGCGAGAGGCGATCTCAGATCGAGCGGATCTACACAACCAGGAGATCCGCCCACATCAGGTCGAGGTTGGATCACGAGTGTGGCTATATCTGGATCGAGTAAAAGAGGGATACGCTAAGAAGTTAGCCCACTTGTGGCATGGACCGTTCCGGATTGTGGAGAAAGTGGGCGAACTTGCGGTGAAGTTAGAGATCGCCGGATCCGGATATCACATTTTCCCTATGGTACACGTGAACAAGTGAAGCTCGTGAAAGAGTATCCAGATCGACCACTAATGCGACTCAATGTGGAAAGTCAAGATCGTCTTGATTTTGACGAAGATCTATAACCAGGGGACAGCTGGATCCAAGATCGCGATCCTGATGAATATGAAGTGGAGAATATAAAAGACATGAGATCAGGGAAAAGAACGAGATATGGACGGATCTACCGATAATTCCTCGTACACTGGCGAGGATATGAGGATCCAACTTGGGTGGATGAAGCGGATGTCAACTGTGGCGCTCTGCTACATGAGTTTCTGCGAGATCGCACGAATCATAATCGATTCGGTGTGATGCAATCTCACGAGGAATCGTGAGGTTGCAATCAACGACAACAAGTTGGTTGTTGTCGTGAGGAAATCAGTTGAAGGATCTACATGAGGGATGTAGATCGGTGGAATGGGTATGCATATATACATTGAATACGATGAGAATGGAAGATCAAGTCTCGAGAACCAGGGAACCTAGCTAATCGAGGTCGGCCATGACCCTAGGAGAGTGGATCGAGATAGATGGGAAGCATACAAGTCGAGATCACCGACATATATTGAAGGATGTTACGAAAGGAGGCAATCACTGCGAGAACTAATCACTGTGATCTAGCTACTGGTGGGTGGTTGCGCTACTTGAAGACCAAAGACCTTACGATCTAGACGAGGGAGATGACGCGCAGGGTGATCTGCAGTGCGATCTCGATAATGATTGCGCCAAGGATCCGCTGCGTCCGCCTCTGCCAACGCCTCCAGCAGATCAGTCGGCTCTCGGCGATTGAGCTGCGGATCGGCGAGATTCGCACGTCGAGCCTCGATCCCGGGATACCAAGCTACCTCATCAGTACGCTTGGGGAAGTGGAGGAAGAACGGATCTAGGAGTAGATCCAGATCACACCACCCCTCGATCATGGCTTGGATCAACGTGAGCAGCGCTTCCATCGATTACCCGCGTGTGATCTGCGGTTGTTGCGCTGCTTGGCGAAAGACCCCAGCCACGGCGACTGCGCGATCATGGCGGCTGTGATCGGAAATTTGTGGGTCGACTCCCAATATGCGATCAGCTCAGAAGCTTCAAAATCACGATACTGACGGAGGAAGGTCCCAAGTCGACCACCGACATCGGCCTCGAAAAAGATTGGGGGCTGGGTGTTCTGGATCCCCGCCATGGCTCCGCCGCTTGTAAGGCCTTGACATTGGCCTCTGTGATCAAATGACCACAGAAGGCGGGGGCCGTTGGGGAAGTGTAGATCGTGGGCCGGTGGGGAAAGATCCAGTCGGATCGAAACGGCAGGATCGGGAACAGGAAGTTCACGGTCATGGTGATCAAGGTTTGATTGACCAGCTGAGACTCGATCCAGGGATCTATGTCCGCAGCAGCCATAGTCCGCGCGATCCGCCGACCAGGGACGCAACGACCCTCAGGGAATGGGACTTGGGGAACGAAGGTGATCCGAGGAGGTTGGCGTCCAGGGGGCGGATTGGCCGGACCAGATCCGCCTGTGGGGCCAGATCTGCCGTCCTGATCCCCGGATCCCGCATCGGAGTCCGATCCGCCAGATCCCCCAGGCGATCCGCCGGATCCGCTTGCCGACCGACGTTGGGGAGACGCATGATCCCGACGACAGGCCTCAGATCGAGACTGGGAAATGGCCATCAAAGATTGAGCCTCATAGAGGTCATCAGCCACTTCCGCATTCTCCTCCTTTTCCTCCTCCTCCTCATCGGATCCGGATCCGACCTCAATTACCTCGCCCGATGATCGACTGGGTCCGACATCTTTGGAAGGCGGGGTCGATGCTTGATTGGGAGAGGGCGACCTCCCCCCGGTAGATCCCCCACCCAGATCAAACTCGGATTCATCCTCTTCATCCATGGACTCATCCTCCGCCTCGAGAGGGACAGATCGCTTCTTCTGAGGCCGTGAAGGAGAAGGAGAGCTGGATCTACTGTGGCGAAGTGGGTGAACACTTTACCGCCCAAAGTATAGCGCGCCCGAAGAGTGGGGGTTCGTCCTTCGAGAAGAACCGACTTTTCGGGTAGTACAGGTCCTGGATCAAGTACTAGACTCGATCCAGGTTGGCGTGTGACCTTGTGCAATCCCTATAGGTGTCGATTAATTCGGCGGACCGGGTTTCACCGGGTATTTGTATTCCTAAGATAGACACACAGAAAATGTAAGAACTTCCAGGTTGTACGTATCCTGGGGGTCCTGAATGTGGGTTGAGAGATCACGAGTAAAGACCTTCTTCCCAAAAGATAACCTAAAATAATACAGAGTTTGAATATACAATATGCAGCCTGTCAGTTAGTTAGCACGCCCGAATACAGGTAAATTTCGGGATGCCCTACGCGCACCACCCTCGAAATGCTCGAGGGAAACAATAGAATGTCTTTCCTAAACACACAGTAATCAACAGTCAAATCCTAGGGGTGATCACTACCAAACCTCCTAAGATCGCAGGGAAATGAATATGAAATGCAAGGGGCACTCGGAGTGTCCACTAGCAACTTAGCAAATAAAATAACTGGATCACTCCGAGTGTTCAAGCCCACTGGTCCCCAAGTTAATTCGACTTGAACGTGTTGAGAGTTATTGCGCGGTTAGCGCAGCCTTGGTCGTCCTCACTCTGGGGCCCTCCTAATATGAGCGGTCCTCCAGGTAGTCCTTCCTTGACGAGATGTATATGGTAACACGACGACCTCCCTTGGTCGCCTGTGTTCCGAGGGACGCTTGTACTTCACAACGCTGATCGAACTCGAAGACACTTGTGCTTCACGATACAAATCAAACTCTGTTTAAAATTATCTTCTACCTCTTTGGCATTCTAAATTCTTCTTCTGTTTGGTAGTCTTGGTACTTCTTTGGCGGTCCTCCTTTACTTCGTGAGGTCACACTCGGGTAGACTTGGTCTCATTATACTTGAAATGTCACGTCGAACTTGGATCTGCATACACTCATCAGCGATGTCTCGGCTCTTCTGAGATCGGCAGCACGGGTCTTGTTCTTGCACGGTGTAATCATCTGATTGCGATACTCTTGGGTCGCACTGTCTTGACTCTGCTTTGAATGTCAGTAAACTGACTTCCGGACTGAACTTATCATTGGCAACTTGATCTTCGATCTTGTTCTTCGACAGTCGCTTGGTCATTCAGGATGTATTGTCATTCGGGATGTACATTCCGGTTGTACGGCATAACTTCGGATGGAGTCTTCGTATCCGGTAGGCGATCGAACTTTCAGGATGAGGGAGACTGTCTTGGGGTTTACATGTGTAGGTAGGGTCGTAATTGTGGAAACCTTGGTGTTTCAGGGTGTTTCGGGTGATGTTCGGCTCCGTCAAGGTAGGCTGCTCCTCGGGATACGTTCTCCGAGGGCACTTGCTTCCTTCTTGTGGATACCTGCCGTCAAGGAGTCGGCGGTCGGACTGAGCGTCGTAATTGCATCCTGAATGTGGTACCCATTCAGGGCGTACGCTTCCAACCAGTGAGCCTCTCCGTAACCGAACATCTGCATCCCCAAAGTCCAAACCATCAATTCGCCCAGGAGTCCCACTCAATACCCATCTCGAAAACCATCATCTTAGTCCGAATCAGTGTGCGGGTTGTCCCGGCTGGGCAGCTGCGGGTGTGCCTAGAATTCAGAGGCACATCGTCACACTACTACGAGATCGCTTGGATCCAGACGCGTCAGCACCTTGATCCTCGCTACCGGAAGTCTCCGCAGAAGGGGAGCGTGGGATCCCTCCCGCGGGCTGATCCGTGTCGGATCCAGGGTCCAGACACAATTGGGTCTGAGGAGGAGGCGCCCCGATTGTGGTCGAAATAGATGTGAGGCGTCGGAAGGCGGCGGTGTACTCATGACGGAGGGCATCCCGCTCACGGACCACCTTGCCCAGATCTCGAGAAAGCGTACGGATCTGAGCCTGATTCTCAGTGATGGTACGCTCCCGACCCGCATAAGCCTTCTGGGCCACCTCCACATCATGACGCGCACGGGTTAAATCACCCTCTAATGTCTGCAGCCGGGCCGTATCTGAAGCCGATCTGGCCCGGTGGGCTGCCAGATCTGACTGCAATAACCCCAGAGTCCGTTGCGCTGACAAGATCTCAGCATCCCGCGCACGGATCTGGTCCTGTAAGGAGTTGCGCTCCCGAACGACCTGGTCGAGATCGGCTTGGGTAGGTCCCGTAGGTAGGGGATCTGCCTGCCTAGACTGGCAATCAGGATCCGAAGATCCGCGATCAGTGCGATCGGATCAAGACAGCAGTAGCTCCGCTTCTACCCGATCTAGTTCAGATCGGGTCCTGCGCAGACTCTCCTCCGTCGCAGATAGGGTGGATTCGGCATCCTCCCGCTCCCGATCCAGATCGCGGTTGGCTTGTTGGAGATCCAGAATCTCCCCACCTGCCTGTGCCATCTCTGAGACGAGGTGATGGATGGTAGACTCCAGATCGCCTCGATCCCGAGCCAGATCGTCGATGTGAGCCTCTAGGTGGCGGATCTCATCAATCCGTCGATCGAGACTATGGTTGAGGTCGGCGATCTGGGCTTCCAAGGCCGAGATCTCGGGCGCCACGGATGATGGCTCCATGCTGACAACGCGATCAGACTCCAGCAAAGCTTGAAGGTTGTCACGCTTCTCTCGGAGGCGACTAACCTCGGTCCGATAGTGCCCGATCTCTCGGCCCTGATTGGCACACATCATCTCGAGCGACTCGAGGGAGCAGGCATGCTCACGATTCAGATCCGTGGCTTCATCCGCTCGACGGGTGGCCTGCCGGAGCTCGTTGCTTAAGCGCAACACTCGACGGCGTAGGGTGGCGATGGATCGACGGTGATCCTCAGCCGTGCCTCCGGTTGGGCCGCCGATCTCCGATCGGGGTGAAGGAGGATCATGGCGGCCAGATCCATGTTGTGATCCGTCGTGATCGTGATCCGACATGATGAGCAGGTTGGAGAAGTGGAGAAACTTGTGTTCGACGAGGTGATTTGAAGAATGGACGCAGTGAAGTTGTTGTGCAACTACAACTGACGACCAGGAGGCGGCTGTGGTGAAGTGGATCTGAAAGATTTGGCATTGGAATATCCAGGAAAGATCCGATTTGGACGTGATCGGACCTGACGTGATGTGATTGGAGTAGATGACGAGCTGATGTGGATGTATCTGGTGGTGGATCCAGTTGATGGATAAGATTGATGGAGATTAGTGACACCTTGGGTGGGACGTGATAGATGTATTGACATACGATCTATACATATACCCAGATCCGAAGGGTTGGGAGGATCACATAAGGATATGGATGATGTGGGACTGGCCTGGTTACGAGATGGGTGTGGCAGTATGTCTATATACACTGTGAAAACTGGTGATCTAAGTCTGGATGCCTGGATCTAAGCTATAATCTATAGCCGTGAAGACTAGATCGGTACGTATATCAGGTTCCATTCAGGGAACTTGGATCACGATCTGTGGACCTAGATCTATAGGCGGATCCGGGTGATCTAGGACCTAGAGATATTGTGGCAAAGCTGGACGATGATTGGAGGATTAACAGCATGGAGTAAGCTTGGGTATATTACGATCATACTTATTACGGAGTGTTATCGCTGGATCATGCATGGAAACCCCAGATCAAGGAGATCAAGGAGATCTAGCCGATCTGAAATTGGATCAGCATGATCTAGCCTTATTAAGGCATGATCTGACTCGGGAGACGCGTGATCTGGATGTTACGGGGGGCGATTACGATACTGGAGAAAGGAGAAGGCCAGATCACAACATTGCGACTAGTGATCTAATGTTTATGGTCCAGATCCAGGGTGATCTGCAAAGATGTCGACTGCCATGATGGTGAAGACAAGAAAGGACAAGAATCAGGATAGCGTAATCAGTCGATGTGTCGTTAAGGATAGGATACAGGATGGGATAGGTCTTAACATTAAATCAGAACCGAATTTGCATCGTACGACACAAGTGCTTCGCTACGCGCCTGGAAACGGGAACTACATTGGCCCTACGGTATTAATAGCGATTTAGGTGTATAGATCTAGGTGGTTGATAATATCTAGATAATATATTGGCTAGATCCAACCTCCTAGTATCTTACCCTAAGTGCAGATCCAAGATCCCGGTATTAATTGCTTAGCCGGTAGATCTTCGGTTTCTCAACGATCAAGATCGCGCTATAGGAAGCGCCAAGCAATCAAAGGACCCCACGTAAAGGGAAATCGACACTATAGGAATTACTACAAGGCCGGATCCAGATCTAGGCCGCCGGATCCAAGCTTGATCTAATCGCTTGGACTCCGGATCTACTACTGGTGAGTGGTGTGAAGACTTCCACGCCACTCTACGACCCCAACGTCACGCCAAGACGTTCAACCAGCACAGATCGAGCAACTTAGCAGTCACCAAGAGAGGAAGATCCAGCCCAACCGACGGGTACACAAGGTGAGCAAGTTCAGCAGATCACGGATCATCGGAGGACCCCCTTCGTTAGTCGGTGTCCGGGCATTGGTGGGAAGTTGGATCTAGCGATCTCGCAGATTTTGCTGATCCCGCTACACCACATTTCTGTGAAACTGGGGGGTGCTTGGAGGTTTGTGATGATCCTTGGATGTTGGCTTGGGAAACGCTTGATTTAGTGTTGAGAGTCTGGATTCGTGGTGATCCAAACCCAGAGATTCATCTTGAACTCTGGGTCACCTGCACTCAGGGGGGGTGAACTCTGGGTCATCATGCGGCACTCTGGTATTAGGTCTGCTGCATCACAGACTCACATGTCTCCATAAATCCAAGTACTTAGCGGGTTTAGCGGCCTCCAGCGCATGATCACGATGGCAGTGGGTTGATTCTCAGGGTAATTTATTCTTTTGTAGTACTCTGATCCACAGCAAGATGAGGTGTACTCTGGGATACGTTCGCCAGAGACACTTTCTGCCAGACTTAGGCACTCATCGTAAGGGAAAGTCCGCGGCTGGACTGAGTGTTTTTTGCACCCCTGGGTGTGCACTCCCAGGTATCACACTTCAAACCAGTTGGGCTCATCTGCAGTCAGGTACAGGATTCATCGCATAGCGTCACTTCTCTCCCACAGTCACCACCCGTGTCGCACGGGTATAGCCGCGCCGCATCCAAGTTATCCACCAATCACAGTCCAATACAAACTCTAGGTCACAGAGGTGACGGCACGTCGTCGGCAAATTTCTGGAAACCGTCTCGTGTCACCATGACAAAGTTCCTTCAACCCCCGAGTCTCACGACCAAGAGCGTCCACATCCTGACATAGGACATCAAGGGAAGTTGGTTTGCCAGCCTGGGTGGCGGCCAGACCGCCAGGCCCAATGTCAAGTGCAATCGAAATCGCATATATTCGATCACGGGGTTGACGCACTTCGTCCTGCAGAAAAGTCTCTGCAGGACCAGGACCCGAATGAGAGAGTCCAGAAGGGAGAGACTGAGAACGAGCCTCATATTCAAATTCGAGCGAGGAATTTGTCTGCTCTCCTGGATCGGAATGCCAAGCTCCACTTTGCCGTGGAGCGTGTCGTCAGAGAGCGGCGGTGCTCCGGGGAGCGCCAGCTGCTAGTGAAGTGGCCGGAATACTCCACTTCACAGAACCGATGGGAGCAGGAAGACCGACTCCAGGCAGACTACCCGAAGGCTGTTGCGCTCTGGTATCAGAGGAAACAGCTTCGTAAGTAGTGCTCTAGCTGCACGGGGTATGGCTGACGCTAAACAACATACCCTCGCTCTCTCTGAGAGAAAGGCTGGGTGCTACACCTTAGCACCTCCATCTCAGTGAGGAGTTGTCGCTTCGCCACGAGGTGGGCGAATTGGACCCGAAGGTCCTGCTGGATCAATATGAATTCCAGCTGAGCTTCAGCTTGGAGCTCCTTGACTGGGCAACCCGTGTGAGGGTCCCAGCGACCTGTGCAACTGAGGAGGTATTCTCCGGCTGCACCCAAGGAAATCCCCACACGGGGTGGAGACCGCCCTTGGTCTCAGACTTCCCCCGAAGTCTAGTAAATTCCTTTAAGGGAATTTGGTGCGGTACAAGAAGCACGCACCTGGCGGCCTCTATGTTCTCGATGAATAGAGGCACGCCCTTAATTAGGTGGTGCTCGTACGCACTCATGCAGGTATGACCTCCTGCCAATGGACGTGGGTCCATGAGCTGCTAAAGGAACAGCAGAGAGCCATGGCCCTCATAGGGGGAATACCCTGGAGTGTGGGTAATAACCCAACGCTCAGTGTGAGTACGTGAGTAGCTCACGATGGACTGGCTGTCTAGCCAGTTGAGCAGAAAATATTCTTCTTGCTGCTCATCGGGGTTGCTCGCAACCTCGAGAGACTCTTTGTCATAGGCCTCATCAAGATCCTGTTCGCTTATGTAAAGCGACTGAGAGGCGCTGCGCTTCCTGGCACTGGCCTCATTGCATGGTTAGCCGTGTTGGTAACCTGGGCACGTCGTTTGCCCTTTGCCAACGTCAAGTTCTTAGGAGGTAAAGTCTCCTTGGCGTCCTCGTTTCCGTGGACGTCATCGGCACCACCAGCTGTGGTGTCTGTGTCCGGATAGTTAATCGCGGACTTGGACTCAGTGTTTTAGTCCTTACCCTTGTCGCCAGGGTAGACGACAAGGGTATCGTCAGTCAAGCTGACTTGAGACTTGCTCGTGGACCTGCGAATGGACCTTGGGTTCTCGCAGTGGTCCAGTGATGACGACGGAGATCGTTTGTGGAGCGAGCTAGTGCTCGCTGCCGGGTCAGGTGCATCTTGCACCTTGTTTGCTTTTGCAATGACATCAAATGATGTCTTGCCTTTGCCGTGAGGCTTAGCCGTGTTTGACTTTGGCTTCGTAGCCTTTGTCTTTGTCGGCCCAGAGGCGCCACTTTCACTTTCCCTTCGGGGCATGCTCTGAGGTCGACGTGGAGACCTTGGGGATGTAATGGCAACCTGCCTGGAGCTCTGTGAGAGAAGGGAGCCGTAGCGCAAGAGCTCCGCGGCCCGTCGAAGAATTTCGATTATTGAGTGAAATGTCAAGGGTTCACATTTGCCTCATTCTGATTGGGTGAAATTCCAATCTAAGTGGGGGAGGATGTAGTATTTGACCTACCTTTTATGTGCATATATAGGAACAAATTATAGTTAGTTAGTAATTTGTATTACAGGCCAAATGACCTAATTAACTATAAAATCAGTCTTAAAACTGACTATTAAGTCCCCTAAGACCAGGGACTAGTGAACCGCCGTTCACTTAGAGTTTGTATACTCTTAATAGCACGCGTCCTCAAGCAAGGTGCTCGTGTCATCACGTCACATGTGCTCTGCATGATTTTATATACAGAATTGTTTTGTTTTAGCGATATAGGCACCAAGGCACCTGAAGTCCATAGTTGGTCGGAGTCTATAAACAAACTGGCTTTACCAGGCTATTGGTAATTAGCTTGCACATATTGACATTTTCTATTAGAGGGTTTAGTGAACTGCCTACACAATGGTATGCTACATTTCAACGGTGGCCGACCACAAAGACTTGAAGATATGTTGAATACTCTACAGTTTATCGAAGTACTGACGAAATCTAATCTGATTTTTTTTGTTCTTGTTTGACGTGAACTCGACGTTGAGTTGCCGCGAGAATTTCCTCAGTTTCATACGCTGCCGATGAAGATCACAATATTCAACTATCTCGTGCTCAGCAATCCCAGCTTCTTCGGATTTAGGTAGTTCTATCCATCATATAACGGTTTGCGTAGATAATAAAACTGAGTGGCCCAATTTTTTCTTTCTCCACAAGATGTCGAATGTCTTTTTCATCATTTTCACATACGGTTCAGCAAAAATCCTACGCTATATTCTTGCTAGGGTAAAGTGACAGTGTCAATATGTCGTGACGCTCGAAATTTTCCACAAAGAGTGGGTGACAATGGAAATTCTGTTGAATACTCTCACTAGCACTTCCTGCTAATGTCGGAGGCTGATGAGTGCAGATGGGCTCACCATCAAGGCCATGAACGGTTGGAGACTTGATTGCTTCTGTGGTGAAGTAGATAAGGAGTTTTCCGACTTCGATCTTGTCCCGTCATTCAAGACCGAGGGCAATCCCCTCTATGGTACTCCTCTATATAATGACACTCACTATAATGACCAAGTGAATGCGTGTGACATCATCCCCGTCCAAGACGATTGTACCCACGCGGTATCGATTTCGACAGGTAATATCGATCTTGGTTTTATTATAGGTATTATGAGTGCAGTATGGATAGCCACAGATGGGAAGCGTAGGGCATTAACCATTAATTCAGGGTAGGTTTTACCTTCTACCTCGCAAGTCTTCTTCTTCTACGCTATTGATATACAAGATTGGCCACACCGACGTTACGCAAGATCTAGATCGACACTGAGTAGAACCCATGCGCCCAGGTCTGAGGGGACTTAATAGTCAGTTTAGAGTAGATTTTAGACTGATTTATTTATAGTTAATTAGGTCCATTTGGCCTATAATACAAACTCCTAATTAACTATTGACGGTTTGAAACAATGTCCGGAGTTGCTGGGTGAGTTCAAGATCGCGACAGCTCGTTTCCTGAAGAAGGCTGTGGGCATGGCTTCAGCGCCCAGATTGCTTGGCTGGACGCTCGCCAACCCTCAAATCTCAAGGCACCGCTATAGGAAGCGGCAAGCACGTATTGTTTCCATTGGAACAAAGGTCACACACCGACCACAATGCACCCCCCCCCCCAACCAAGATCGACACTGGCCAAGTCGAAATTGATCTAGAACATCCAAGATCAAAAGCTCGATATCAACCTGGCGCAGCGAGTAGAAGTATCCCCACTGCTGCCACCTCTCCCGATATCCTGTCAGACAGCAAGATCAACAACAAGCGCTTCTCCTGAGATCACCAGAGGAGCGATCTAGTCCCACCGACGGGTACACACGGTGAGATCAAGTGACTTCACGGAAGATCGGAGTACTCCCTCCGTTAGTCGGCAGTTCGGGCGCCGTGTGCAAGAGGACCCCTGTGATCTTGCGATTTTGCAGAAACACTTCGCCACACTGCTTGTTCGCGCGCAGACTGAAGCCTAGCACCCATCTCAAGTAATGTCTCTCCAAAACGCAATAGCAGCTCTAGCTATTGCGATCTGGTGTTCTCCTTTATATCCGAGGTAAGACGCTCGAAGCAGACGTTGATGTTCGGACATATTCGGACTGTTAAAGTTCTTGATTCACGAAAATCCTCTGATACAATTGGAATTGCTTGATCCGAAGCACATTTTCCGGTTGTGGTGTCGTGGTAACTTTCTGTGCGGGGTCATCTCTGGAAGCTGTAAACATGTCTGATTTAAAAAGTGCTGAAATATTGGGTGATGGTACTGCTTCTGCACCAACATAACTACGTATTGAAGAATTACGACCCGCGTATATCCATAAAGCTCTTTCCTACGATTTCACGGCCCTGAGAAAGCATACCTTTTCTGATTGAGATTGATTCGGAAATATCATGTTTTGCCACGCCTGTGGCGGGTCGAGTATAGCCGGATATATATTATCTATTTTGCTCCGGTCCGAACCCAGCAAGAACTGGAACACAGTCAAATGGAATCACGTGGATCGCGTATGCGCTATTACGACTGTTAGTTGTCCAGTGATCTTGCTTCTCAACTGACTCGGCCGAAGCACCGCCGGTCCCCGCTGTCGCTACCTGTTTACGACCGATCTGTGTCTTCATTGTACTTTGAACCTCTGGTATATCGAATAAGCAGAGTATTATTGTGGACTGGACCGTTGGTCCACTCTTGAGTACAAAGATGGAGTAGCACAAGTGTGGTGTAGCGGGATCAGCAAAATCTGCGAGATCGCTAGATCCAACTTCCCACCAATGCCCGGGCACCGACTAACGAAGGGGGTCCTCCGATGATCCGTGATCTGCTGAACTTGCTCACCTTGTGTACCCGTCGGTTGGGCTGGATCTTCCTCTCTTGGTGACTGCTAAGTTGCTCGATCTGTGCTGGTTGAACGTCTTGGCGTGACGTTGGGGTCGTAGAGTAGCGTGGAAGTCTTCACACCACTCGCTAGTAGATCCGGAGTCCAAGCGATTAGATCAAGCTTGGATCCGGCGGCCTAGATCTGGATCCGGCCTTGTAGTAATTCCTATAGTGTCGATTTCCCTTTACGCGGGGTCCTTTGATTGCTTGGCGCTTCCTTTAGCGCGATCTTGATCGTTGAGAAACCGAAGATCTACCGGCTAAGCAATTAATACCGGGATCTTGGATCTGCACTTAGGGTAAGATACTAGGAAGTTGGATCTAGCCAATATATTATCTAGATATTATCAACCACCCTAGATCTATACACCTAAATCGCTATTAATACCGTAGGGCCAATGTAGTTCCCGTTTCCAGGCGCGTAGCGAAGCACTTGTGTCGTACGATGCAAATTCGGTTCTGATTTAATGTTAAGACCTATCCCATCCTGTATCCTATCCTTAACGACACATCGACTGATTACGCTATCCTGATTCTTGTCCTTTCTTGTCTTCACCATCATGGCAGTCGACATCTTTGCAGATCACCCTGGATCTGGACCATAAACATTAGATCACTAGTCGCAATGTTGTGATCTGGCCTTCTCCTTTCTCCAGTATCGTAATCGCCCCCCGTAACATCCAGATCACGCGTCTCCCGAGTCAGATCATGCCTTAATAAGGCTAGATCATGCTGATCCAATTTCAGATCGGCTAGATCTCCTTGATCTCCTTGATCTGGGGTTTCCATGCATGATCCAGCGATAACACTTCGTAATAAGTATGATCGTAATATACCCAAGCTTACTCCATGCTGTTAATCCTCCAATCATCGTCCAGCTTTGCCACAATATCTCTAGGTCCTAGATCACCCGGATCCGCCTATAGATCTAGGTCCACAGATCGTGATCCAAGTTCCCTGAATGGAACCTGATATACGTACCGATCTAGTCTTCACGGCTATAGATTATAGCTTAGATCCAGGCATCCAGACTTAGATCACCAGTTTTCACAGTGTATATAGACATACTGCCACACCCATCTCGTAACCAGGCCAGTCCCACATCATCCATATCCTTATGTGATCCTCCCAACCCTTCGGATCTGGGTATATGTATAGATCGTATGTCAATACATCTATCACGTCCCACCCAAGGTGTCACTAATCTCCATCAATCTTATCCATCAACTGGATCCACCACCAGATACATCCACATCAGCTCGTCATCTACTCTAATCACTTCACGTCAGGTCCGATCACGTCCAAATCGGATCTTTCCTGGATATTCCAATGCCAAATCTTTCAGATCCACTTCACCACATAAGTTATTCTCGCTGAAGTCTGTCCACAGTTCATCACAAACATACCACTGTTGAAAACCTAATATGCCTAATGCATTATAGGTCTACGTTCCACGAATTTGTGCCTCATCAATGCTGTCTCCTCGACATTTCCATATTGATTTTTATTTGGCTTTTTGCAGACTATACGAAGCAAACTTGCACCACATACACCTTCGTTTCGTAAGTGATTAGTCCTATGTGATGCGAGCATAATCTCTCCTTGTGTTGTCTCCACGCGATGACAAACCAAGCTAGAGTAAAACGTCAATACGACGGCGAAGCCCATCTTCTGTTCCGCTATTAAACATGTCATCTACAATTTATGTACAGTAGCGTCACTAGAAGTGGCATTGACCATCGTGTTTTCACCCGCAACTTGAAAAGCGTCTAACTCTTGTTGTAATGTTGCAAGCTTATTTTACGATCTCTTTAACTGAATCAGGGCTGATAGGTAGTCGAATATTCGACCCCAAACGGTGCTGTAGTCCACAAACCTTTGATCGCATATATGTATGCAGCCAAAGTAGATCGACCGATCACAGAATCACTAGTGCTAATTTGTAGTATCGCCATCATAAAGCGAGAGGTTGAATTAACGGTGTCACTTTTGCATTTCATCCGCGTTTTCGCATAGGTCGATTTTGAATCGTACTAAGGAATAAAAT
This sequence comes from Phytophthora palmivora, assembly GCA_008079305.1. Lineage (NCBI taxonomy): Eukaryota > Oomycota > Peronosporomycetes > Peronosporales > Peronosporaceae > Phytophthora > Phytophthora palmivora. Next base: position 46,195 of record VOQZ01000320.1, on the reverse strand, counting down.
CATTTTTGACTCGTTGACCAACTCATCAGTACAACCTACACTTTTCATCCTCTCAATGAACTTAAGAGCGTTAGGAGAATAGGGGAGCTGGGTGGCGTGTAGTTTCTTGTTGTGTGGATACGGAGTAGTGCTTCTTTCTCCTGTAAAGCGAGTTGTACCGCACGTTCACTATGATCCGCTAGCAGGACTTGATATTAGGTTAAACTGCACTCATGGATAATAACATAATACACAGCGTGTTAGGGGATACTTCGTAGTAGTTTCGAGACGTCCTTCGCACCATTTGTTGCAGCACAATATGGAGGTGCCGAAATGATTGTGCAAACGTAATTCCAGTCTATTTCTAAAACTTTGCCTCTTAGCCATTTCTAAAATCTGCTATTTTTAATCGGTCACATTACCAGTACTGACCGCGGTCCAATAGAATGACTAGAGGAAATGATATTCACAAAACAATTATGATGACTGAGTTACACCGGTGAATGTGGGGTGTACTATCCTTTTGTCTAGCAATGCAATCAGGTAAATGATACCAATTCCTCTGTGTATGGATTCCTCGTCTCTACAAGATTGTCATAATGCACCCTTTTGCTTGAACAGCTAAAGCCAATGGATCATTTATGGACTGACACTGTTGATCAATAGGACTTTCCTAATTTTCCAATAATTGTTCTTATTGGTCGCTTATAAGGTGATTTAGCACTACTTAGTAAGTACAGTACTGAAATCAATTGAATATAAAAGCCGTCCGAATTGGTAGCAATTCTTGGAGAACTGTGTTTTACAATCTACTCTGGTTTGACATCTCTAACTACAAAATAGTTCTTCAAATCGCCCAATCCTCAACTTTCCATTGGTGCGCGCGCCGTAGTGTATTAATAGTAATGCTTCGATCAGAATCTGTTAGCGAAAGCCCATTTTCCTCGACCCCGAATAAACCGTTTCCTTTACTAGTTTACACAAGTGACTCCCGAAAGGGTTAACTATTAATAGCAGCGATCAGGACAAGCCATAAACATAAACTTTTGGATCACATTTTTACACATGTTTGTGTTGTTTACTAGGCGATAAAAGTTGTCAATTCTCACAAGAAAGTAGTGTCAACCCACCACTCGGCTTCAAAACCTTCTCCGAGGATCTCGGTGATCGAAATTGAAGAATTGAGCTGTCCACTGAAGGGCACGCGCTGGTCAACAACTGCACCAGGACCGGTGTTGTTAAACTCCTTGAAGTAAATGTTTGCAGTGTTGTTGTCGCCCTTTTTCCAGGTGGACCATCCCTCTGGGTTGACGACGTCGCCAAGTTCACTGTTCTGCCAGACGACGCGAGCGTAGGGAAACCATGGGCGGCCGAGATATGTTGTTCCATTCATTGACGCATTGGAGTTGAACACGCGGGCGTTGTTGAAAACGTACTCGGACAGGTTGGAGCTGTTGGTGTTGCCATTGGCAGTGATCCAGCCCTTTCCAACCGTCTCAAAATCGCAAGACTCAAACCATGCCTTGGCTTGCATTCCAAAAATGAAGTCGACGGCACCGCTAATATACGAGTGGGCATATAGCTCGCGACCCTTGTGGGCACACAAAGTGTCCTGGTAACCAGTGAAATTGCAGCCGTAGAATCCGTAGTTTGTGTTGTCCACGTACACAGCCACAGCTTGACCAAGTTTCTCGATTTTGCCGGTCGGGTTGGCGACGTTTAAGGTTGTACATTTTCACTCCGCTACCAGACTTCAGTCGCATCGTACTGACCAAGTCGTTGCGTGAATTCTTGATCTCGAGGGGAAGGTCCCTCTGCGCCATCGCGTGTGTGATAGTCACCTTGTTATCAGCGTACGACGTTGTGTCACACGTGTAACCTTGGAGTACCAACGGTCCAGCCAGTTTCGGAATCAACACTTGTTCCTGGTATACACCAGGGAACACGAAAACGGTGTGCTCTTCAGTCGTGTTGGGCAGATACGCCATGCCTTCGGCCATGGTCTGGTAGCTGCCATTGTACATGCCCGTGATATCGACGACGATGGCACCCGGTGGAGGAACGGTGCGAGCGTTGGGTCCGCTGCACAGCGGGTCTGTCGAGGATAGCTCAGCCGTTGTTAAACCAGCGAGTGCGAAGAGTGGCAATACGAACGAGTACATGGTTGGTTGAGTTGGCTTGAGTCCAAAGCAGTAAATCGCAAAAGTGAAAGTAGACAGGCGGATTGAAATACTCATCATGTTGCTGTTCGTGTATCCGCGACAGTGCAGATTACAAACACGCGACAAGATAACATTATGAGAACGGGAATTCACGCAAGCGCGTATGATTCACTACCACACAGTGTGGCACAAATACTTACGGCAAAGAACGATGTTTCTGGGATATACGACATAAGAAAAAGCAATGTCAGCAGCATAAATTCATGTTTGTTAGCTTCCGTTAACTTCTCGTAAATTGAGAACAGCATTCCCCACAATATTGTTGAGAAAGAGATTACGAACTACTTGTACTGTACGCAATCAAAGCGATGATGGATCCAACAACGCAGTACAGTCGTCCCCCCGTTATGCGCAGGGGTTAAGCGACAATATTTCAGAGTGACAGTAAACAGGTCTGTTATAATTGGCCCACGAGTGAAACGTATACCTAACAGATATGGCGGGGTATTGGAATATCCTGGTGCGCATAACGGGGGGACGACTGTACAGTATCCTACCACTATTGCGTACTATTAATAGTAGCAATTTCGCAGATGCCCCAGCGATGTGCAATACAGTGGACAGCACAGAATGTGCTGTCCAAGATATAGCTCGGTTGCATCCGATGCAGTGCGTGCAGTACCGTAGGTTACGGCTACGGCTCCTCATCTGATTGATGCACCGGATATGTACTAGTCTCCAGATCTGTTTATATGTTAGATTTTCGTGATCGTAAACTACGGATCGGTTACTATGTAACCGATCCTCATCCTATACTCTTGAAGTTCACTCTGCTAACATTGTTAGTCTAACAAACAATACCTATCTAGCATAAAATCGTTCATCTCCATCAACCACGCATTTCACTCTTATTTGATGTAAACCACAAGGATAGCTGTCATCTCTTGTAGTTGTGGTTATGTGGTTTGAGAAACGAAGCCACTAATATGCTAATAGGATGGGCGATTTTATCCACACATAGATATTTGGTATGTGACCCATGCATGGACTGGAGTCATGGTTTTGTTCTGTATGGCAGTGATCGTAATGTGCATGCAAACTCTCACCGTTTTAGCATAATTCCACTTTCGCAGTAAGAATAATGCAGAAAGTGTACTAAATCCGCTGAAACATATCATTCTATAATACTTTATGGATATATCCACCAGATGTCGGTACGAAAAGCATATTTTCCGGTACTTTCGGTACCAAAATGAACAAAGTTAATACCAGATTAGGATTTCGCCTTTTTCCACGTTGGGGGTTAGGGTTGCAAAGATGGTGAAAACGCCTGCGGTTTAAGATCCGTGTGCGGAGCACTCGGTGTGCCTTATTCACACGACCAAGCATGGCTATATCATGCTCGGCCCGATAGGATACACCCTACATCTACTGTAAGAGTTCTGGGGTTGAGGCAGGGCGATGGGTTTCTTGCTGGTAACTCCAATTTTGCATATTTGAGGCCCGTGACACCCCGAATCCTGCAGTCAGTGGCAGATCTCAAGTTGCCACCCGGTCCTCAGCTGATTAGTTTTGGTTAGGTAAAGTCAAAATATGATTACTAATATAATACCATACGGGATTTAAACGCGTAATCTTATCATATCCGGTGGGATGCATCACCGTCCTGTCCTATCCCGTGAAGCCATGCAACAACACAACTGAATTAATGCTTTATTTCAGCGTGATGTATACATGTAATGTGTATGTTGCTTGTTGTCGGTACATTAAGTGCCACAATTTACAGTAACTTGCGTGAATACCGAACTTCATACTGTATATAAGACTGTACGTGCATAAAATGATGCTGAGTGGGTCAAGGAAAAGACTGCACTTAGAAAAGTTAATTAATTTTTCAATTCTACACCATTTCCCGATCTACTTCAATCATTACAAGAAAACCTGTAATATATTATAAAAGCAATTCTCAGATGTACTCGATCATTCTAGAACTCTCGATCCGGTTGAGTAGAACCAGCAGTTCCATTCGCGCCACTACGTTCATTTTACCTTTAGCTATGAGGTAGAAGCGCTATACAGAAGTTCAACGTCAACCTGTTCTGACCGCTGCCCAAGAAGGTGGTCATTGGTCCCTAGTAGTTGGGTACATCGACCAAGAACGTCGAATAATTAGGCACCGGTTCTTAGTCAACGTGGTGATGCTCGCCCGATGAAGATCGTACAGTACAAGAGCACACTGATTACATGGTGTCGCTACTGGAGGGCGACTGTCTGTTGATATACAGCTGATTAAACTCTCTCCTTACTCACTCATGCTTAATCCAATTGAGAATGTATTCTTCACATTTAAGTCGGGAATGAAACGTACCTTGCGCTCCATAGAGACGATATTCTTCGACCCCCTCCAGGCATTATATAAGCTGAACATCGTGCTGACTTCATACTTCGCGCTGCAAAGTACACTATGTCCACTATGGTCACACAGCAGCACACACGTTGAGTTTTCATGCTCGCGCTACGGACAAGTTTGATGAATTTTGATAAGATGTCGCAGTTAATCTGTTCTAAAAAGTAGTGTTTTACAGGTTTTCTTGTATTGATTGGAGTAGTTCCTGTTTTGATCACAGAATTCTGAATTTGATCGGGAAATGGTGTGTCGTGTAGTTGAGCTATGGATCTGATGGTGGGCATCACAACCCATCACCTTTTCGTCCCGTCGAATCTATATCAATATAAATTATACTCGGTTATTAGTTGTAGACCAGACGCAGATTACTGTACAAGTAGTGGTCATGTTGTCCTGAAGCACTCTACTGCTTCTTCACTTTCATTTTTCCCGTTGCATTCAAACATAAAGGACGACCCATGCAAACTCTAGTGTTGTTATTCCTGGCGCTTGGCAGTCTCACCGCGGCGAACCCAACAAGCGCAGTCAACATCACGTGCAGCGGGCAAAACACGCGGACCGTACCCCCACCGAATGCAATTGTCGTCGATGCCAGTGGAACGTACAACGGTAGCGTCAGAACCCTGTCAGAGGGTGTGGCAAATCTGGTAAATACGACGGAGGAGCAAACTGTTTTCATGTTCCCGGGAATCTACCACGAGCAAGTGTACATCTTGCCATTAGTTGGACCTCTTGTACTGCAAGGATACACCTGTGACACAACGTCTTACGCCCACAACGAGGTCACCATCACCCAGGCGAAGGCGCAGAGGGACCTACCACTGAACGTAACAGGCGATCGGAACTACTGGACGACCACACTGGGTCTTGCGGCAAGCAACATTAAAATATACAACCTGAACGTGGCCAACACTGCGGGTAAAATCGGCGGCAAAGTCGGGCAGGCGGTAGCCGTTTATGCCAATGGATCGGACTACGGCTTCTACGCCTGTAATTTCTCCAGCTACCAGGACACTGTGTGTGCCCACAACGGTCGTGAGCTCTATGCACGCACGTTAATTCGAGGTGCAGTTGATTTCATCTTCGGACAAAATGCTCTTGCATGGTTCGAGTCCTGTGATATTGAGACTGTCGGAAAAGGCTACATCACGGCCAATGGTCGTTTCAACGAATCGAACCCGTCCTGGTATGTCTTCAATCATGCGCACGTGTTCACCGCCAATGCTTCATTGAATGGAACGGCATATCTCGGCCGACCGTGGCGTCCGTACTCTCGCGTTGTATTCCAAAACAGCGAGCTCAGTGACGTTGTGCACCCAGAAGGCTGGAAACGATGGAACAACGATTCCAACACTGCCAACATCTACTACAAAGAGTTCAACAATAGCGGTCTCGGTGCAGCTACTGATAAACGAGTGCCATTTAGTGGTCAGTTGAATCAACCTGTGGTCATCACGGACATCTTCGGCGCAGAATTTAAGTCCGAGTGGTGGGTTGACACACACTACTTGTAGGAATGCTACCATTGACGACCAAGTAATACATCGTCAACGCACATGATTGTCAGTGGTAGGCTAACACACATGTCTTGTGGAGCACTGTCATCGTACGTTTCAACCACTTGTTTACTTTGAGAACCGAGTCAAACACAAAGTAAATACATACTTCTATGCCAATGATTGTCATGAAACGAAACATCTACTTGCCATTCAGTTGCAAGTAATGAAGTGGTGCTTGGTGGCAGTACACAAAATGATCCTCCACAACTTACATGAAGTTCGTGTCAACCCACCACTCGGACTCGTATCCTTCGCCGAGGATGTCCGTGATGGTGATAGCTCATCCAGTTGTCCGCCGAAATCGACGCGTTCCTCGGTGATCGCGCTGGGGCCGTTGTTGTTGAACTCCTTGAAGTAGACATCGGCAGTGCTAGCGGAATCGTCCCACTTCGACCATCCTTCCGGGTTGACAACGTCACTAGGGGAAAGGATTGCGACGGGGTAGAAAGTATTGAGGATCATAACCATGTTTGGTCACATAGTATGAAGCGTACTAGGTCACGTGCAACAGGAATGAACATGTATGATAGTGATGTCTTTATTGTATAATTCCTCTGTTTGGAAGTGATGGATGAATTCACATTCAACATGGCCAATACTGCCAATTAAACTCCTCCAATTGGCTTGAAACAAACTCCCGAATCTCCATAAACGGATGGTTGTCATTGCATCTAAGAGGAATGGACTATGGTCGGGATGCCACTTCGGTTGTTTTCATGGTGAGTTGGAAGTGGATATCCTGCATTGAGTACATGTTGAAAGACTTTGATAGCGAGTGAAGATTGAGGATCAAGACTATTGTTGAAGAGAAACTTTCAGGAAAGGTGCCTAGGGGGTTTCGGAGAAAGACTTCTGTATGCGTGCAACTTCAATTGGTGGCTGCGGCCAATAGTCTAGAATGATCTACGGGGGGTTTACTGCTTGCGAAGCTTTCCCCTACAACAACACTTAAACAACATGAATCCCAATCACTTTTACTCGCACTACACAAGTTAGTTTAACTACTTTGCATATTCTTCTCAGTTTACAGTGGTGAAGTGCTACGAGATCAACTTAAAGCTCTCGTACGTTATGAGCCCATGAGGTTTCTGTGTGCACCGAAAAGAACTATTAAATTAACATCATGGCAGAATTAGGAGCTCTCCCAAACGCTGAAAACGCTGCTCAACGAGCACCGCAAATTAGTCAAGCTGCCGGAAATAACGCACAAGGTCAAGGTCGAGAACTACCACGTCAACCTGGCGTAAGAAAGGTTCCTGGTTCAACTAAGGCTCGCAAGTATGATGAAGATGGAGGTTTTGATTTGTTCAAGGCAAGATTGGAGTCATATTTGAGACAGCGCGATTGTTGGAATGTAGTAATTGCCCTGATGCTGTGAATGCTGATCAAAATCGTATTTTTGAAGAAACAAATTTATTTGCTCGGGATACATTATTGCAAGATCTACTTTCCAAGGATGCAAAGAAAATATGCAAATTAGCCAGAGTGAGTGAAATGTGGACATCCTTTGAGCAGGATAAGTCGAAGCGGGATTTTGCTAATAGTATTCGAATTCGTGCCAAACTGTACGGGGCAAGATTGGAAAAGGGAAGAAACATGGATAGATATCTTGAAGAACTGGAAGACTACCGACGTCAGTTGGAGAATATGAATACAGCTATCTCGGACAATGAGATGGCCAGTATCATACTCACTGGATAGAAGGAACACATCGAAATTTAGTTCGAATATTTAATCGAGACGATAATCCCCCTACTCTAAACCAAGTTCTCAATAGCCTCCGAGGTGAAGCCGTGATGGATAAAGCTGAGAAATCGCATAAGTAAAAATGAAATCGAGGGAGAAGACCACGAGCAAATTGTCTCGATGAAGAAAAGCAAGAATAAAAGACCCTGGAAAATGAAGAAACAGAAGAAAGTTAGTGGAGGTAAGAAGGTCACCGAAACTCGAGAGTGTTGGTTTTGCAAAACGCCAGGTCATCTTAGAGCAAATTGCAAGAAATGGAAAGCAGAGAAAACAATGTCGACTTGCTCACACACTGATAGCGATGATGATCGTGTAGCTGGAGATGCAGTTAAGAAGGGTATTCAAAGAAGAATGCTGGGATGGTTCGTACTTTGTCTGGCGAATTTTCGAAGAGTATGGCTTGTGTTTCTAGTACATTCAAACAAGAGTGGATGTTAGATACAGGTACTATTGTTCATGTATGTACGGATCTGTCAGCATTTAGAGATGGGGTTCAGCAAGATAATGAGTATTTTGATGATTGGCAAGGAAGTAGGTCTACATCCGATGGATTTGGACTTGTCCGAGTCAAGACATTAAATGGTCTGGACCCAACTGGCAAAAACGTTCTGTTGGACTTGTATGAGACAAGATATTCATCATGTGGACATACAAATCTTGTGAGTCAAGAGCGACTCGAGCAAGATGGTTGGGTACCGTCGATTCCACCATCTCGAAGTCCTGAGGAAAGAATCACATTTTTTTCAAATGAACGCTATCCTGGTGTGCAATTGGTGTTCAAGAAACGACGTGGACACTATTGGTTAGACGCTACACCTGTTGTTAGTACAAATTCAATTTGTGCAGCATCACCTAGTCCCAGCCAGGACAAGTTGTTGGTATGGCACATGAGACTTGGTCATCTCAATGTGCAAGCTATCAAGAAGATGGTAGAGTTAGATATGGTGGGTGGTATGGACATCTTGTCGTTAGCAGATTTCAAGAAGCCTTTTCGTTGCATTGCTTGCCAACGTGCGAAACCAAACAGGATGGCCTATAAGCGACAGCAAGAAAAGCGTAGGAAAGAGTGTTACGCTCGACTGATGTCATACGTTTGTCATGTCGGCATACTTACCCCAGGTGGAAACATCTACTTTCAGCAAATTCAAGACGAAGCCTCTCGTTTTAAATGGAGTTTTTTTAAGACAAAGCTGAAGCTCCCCAGAATGTGATATACTTGATTTTGAAGCTTGAGAAGGAGCACGCAATTAAAATATTTTCGTGCGATCAGGGAAAAGAGTTTGTGAATAAGAAGTTGACCTTATTCTTGACTGGTTATGAAATTGAACTTCTAACTACAAACGCTTATACACCCGAGGAGAATTGTCTGGTTGAGAAATTGAATGGCAGCCTTATGAACAAAGTACGTGCGATTAACGAAACAGTAATGCTTCCAGAATGTCTGTGGTGCGAAGTTCTGGGATATATTGTTGAAGTGGACAATATGAGTGCAACGAAAGCATTGAACGGTATCACGCCATTTGAGAAACTATTTGGTAGCAAACCACAAGTGAAAGACTTGCATGTGTGTGGTTGTATAGTTTTTCATCATATCCCAAAGAAGAAACGCAGTAGTAAGCTAGACATGCAAGCAGATCCTGGAGTGTTTCTCGGTTATGCAAAAACGTCGTTAGGCTACCGCATACTGGATTTGTGTACCGGAAAACTTATTGAACAGCGTGATGTTGTGTTTTACGAAGATTTAGCTGCCGACCCCAACTATTTGCAGAACCTGATTGATAAGACCTACTTCAAAGCTGAAATTGAACTACTTGACCACATTGATTTTGTCTCCCTTCCTGCAAGTCATGTTCACATACCGGTTGTACCTCAGGATGAGTCATCAGATGATGGTGACCAAAATTTGGCAAGTTGTGCAGGTGAAATGGAGGTAGATAGTGAAGATGAAATTCAAATCCACGATGAAGAAGGCATCCCTCAATCTGACAACGACAGTAGCAGTGATAGTAGTGATGATGATAGTGACAGCGAATTTTGTGGGAGTGAGCCAGAAGTTATAGAAGACGATGTCAATTATGTGCCTGAACCTTGCGTGGATAACACCCAAGATACGAACAGTGCACGGAATAGTGGGAGCAATTGTAGAACGAGTGAGAGTGTGGTGTAGCGGGATCAGCAAAATCTGCGAGATCGCTAGATCCAACTTCCCACCAATGCCCGGACACCGACTAACGAAGGGGGTCCTCCGATGATCCGTGATCTGCTGAACTTGCTCACCTTGTGTACCCGTCAGTTGGGCTGGATCTTCCTCTCTTGGTGACTGCTAAGTTGTTCGATCTGTGTTGGTTGAACGTCTTGGCGTGACGTTGGGGTCGTAGAGTAGCGTGGAAGTCTTCACACCACTCGCCAGTAGTAGATCCGGAGTCCAAGCGATTAGATCAAGCTTGGATCCGGCGGCCTAGATCTGGATCCGGCCTTGTAGTAATTCCTTTAGTGTCGATTTCCCTTTACGCGGGGCCCTTTGATTGCTTGGCGCTTCCTATAGCGCGATCTTGATCGTTGAGAAACCGAAGATCTACCGGCTAAGCAATTAATACCGGGATCTTGGATTTGCACTTAGGGTAAGATACTAGGAGGTTGGATCTAGCCAATATATTATCTAGATATTATCAACCACCCTAGATCTATACACCTAAATCGCTATTAATACCGTAGGGCCAATGTAGTTCCCGTTTCCAGGCGCGTAGCGAAGCACTTGTGTCGTACGATGCAAATTCGGTTCTGATTTAATGTTAAGACCTATCCCATCCTGTATCCTATCCTTAACGACACATCGACTGATTACGCTATCCTGATTCTTGTCCTTTCTTGTCTTCACCATCATGGCAGTCGACATCTTTGCAGATCACCCTGGATCTGGACCATAAACATTAGATCACTAGTCGCAATGTTGTGATCTGGCCTTCTCCTTTCTCCAGTATCGTAATCGCCCCCCGTAACATCCAGATCACGCGTCTCCCGAGTCAGATCATGCCTTAATAAGGCTAGATCATGCTGATCCAATTTCAGATCGGCTAGATCTCCTTGATCTCCTTGATCTGGGGTTTCCATGCATGATCCAGCGATAACACTTCGTAATAAGTATGATCGTAATATACCCAAGCTTACTCCATGCTGTTAATCCCCAATCATCATCCAGCTTTATCGTGATATATCTCGACCCTGGATCACTCGGATCCGCCTATGGATCTAGGTCCACAAGCCTTGATCCAAGTTCCCTGAATGGAACCTGATATGTGAACCGATCTAGTCCTCGCGGATGCAGATTATAGTCTAGATCCAGACATCTAGACTTAGATCACCAGTTTTCGCAGTGTATATAGACATACTGCCACACCCATCTCGTAACCAGGCCAGTCCCACATCATCCATATCCTTATGTGATCCTCCCAACCCTTCGGATCTGGGTATATGTATAGATCGTATGTCAATACATCTATCACGTCCCACTCAAGGTGTCACTAATCTCCATCAATCTTATCCATCAACTGGATCCACCACCAGATCCATCCACATCAGCTCGTCATCTACCCCAATCACATCACGTCAGGTCCGATCACGTCTAAATCGGATCTTTCCTGGATATTCCGATGCCCAATCTTTCTAATCCACTTCACCACAAATCCGTATTCTGTTGTTGGGTGTGCTCTCCATGAAGTGACATGTTTTCCATCCTTCTAGGAGTATGTTTTGAGCCATGTAAACGATTTTCTAAAATTTGTTCATGACATCAAGTGGCCCCGTAGCGATATCCACTGTATGTGATCAGCCTTATTAGTTCACACGCATTGTACGTGAGCACGTAAGTTGACCACACGATCAAACAGTAGTTGTACGGCGTGACCTAGCATTTTTAACGACCAAGGTAGGTCGAGTTCACGCCGCTCGTACCAAATACGCGAGCGTTGTTAAACACATACTCGGACGTAATGGTTCCATTGGCGTTACCATTGGCTGTCAGCCAACCCTCACCGATCGATTCAATGTCACAGGACTCAAACCACGCCATCGCCCTCTGACCAAAGATGAAGTCAACTGCGCCGTTGATGTACGAACGAGCGTAAAGCTCACGACCTTTGTTGGCGCACACGGTGTCCTGGTACCCCGTAAAGTTGCAAGCGTAGAACCCGTAGTCAAAGCAACCGGCATAAATGGCCACTGCTTGGCCGTTCTCTTCAATTTTGCCAGCCGTGTTGGCGACGTTGAGGTTGTACACTTTCACTTTGCTAGACTTAAGACCCAAAGTGCTGGTGAGATAGTTGCGATTATTCTCGATCTCTGGAGGGATGTCTTTTGGGTAGATTTTATTTGAGATCGTATCCGGATACGATCTGATCGAGGACTGGAGAACGGATCTGAACTTTGAACAAGTTGCTGACAACGTAAAATATATATGAAGAAGGAAAATAGCTTCATTAGTAAACCGTGTTAGTACATACTGAGCATAATCTATGTGTTGACACTAGGTGATTAACCACCGTCGGTGTTGGACGGAGCGATTACGTCCTCCACATCGCTCTCAATATCAGGAGGAAGGTCGAAGGTTTTGGGTAGGCGTATAACCTCACGAGGAACTCGACGGACACGACCACGAGGTACTTCAGCAATGCGACGTACATATTCTCGTGAGGCCGTCTTAATTGATGTCACGAATTTGATCATGGAAGGATGTGTAGGTGAGGATCTGCTATTCAACTCACAGTTAAACCTCTCATATTGTGTCCTGTATTTCATGGACTACAGTGACGGGCCACACGAGCACCTTGCTTAGAGGAACCGTGATATCAGGAGTGTACAAACTTCTAGTGAACGGTAGTTCACAAGCCCTGACTTAATAGCCAGTTTAAAGTAAGTTTTAGGCTGATTAAATCAGTCTGATCAATCTATGGTTAATTAGATAACTTGGCCTGTAATACAAATTACAAATAACTATAGTTCTATTTATATATCTATATAAAATAGGACGAATACTATTGGTTGACCCTCAACCACCCGACCAACGTGACTGGGGTGTGACCCACTCCACTTATGATAAGGAATTCACAAAACGAATATTCACAGAAGTGTATCCACGTTTTAGAGGCGGTACCCAATCTCGGGTACCCCTCATGTAACCCCCTTACATCCCCCCACTTAGATTGGGAATACTCCCAACCAATGAAGAGTTAGAAAGAGAGTGCCGCTCTCTTTCCTTCTCATGTTGATACCCGTCGGCAAGCAACCGCTGTCGTTTTGCGGCCATTTTGCGCTAGCAAGACACAGAGGTTCCCACGTCAACCTCTTTGAAAATGCCCAGGAAGACAAACACTCACGGCGCTTCAGAGCCTTCCGAGCCTAATACCGCGAGGTCGACGACTGCCAAGACCAAATCGAAAGACAAGGCAGCTAGTAAGTCTACCGCTGCTGCAGTAGCTTAAGGAGGGGACCGCGACGCAGTCGCTCTCGCTCCTTGTTGCCTGACCACCGGCCAAACCGCCGGTTCGCCTATTGGGACCAAAGTCCAGGGACGGAGTCCCCAGTCTTCGATATCCCCATGATCACCGTGTTGGAGTCCGACGAGGACACCACTTGGTCAACGACCGATCCTGCTCCTTGGCAGGACGCTCCTTCACAGGACGTTCCTACGGATGACTCTAAGTCATCGGAGGCATAGGCGGCTCCTGCGAGATCGCCGCCAAGAACCTTACCTTAGCAGAAGGTAATGCGCGAGCCCAAGCTGTGAAAGTAGCTTCTCAAAAGCGGATTGAACAGGGTGCTGCTGCTAAGAAGCCCATTGAAGAGCCTGCTATTGCAAAAAGGTATCGTACCCTTTTCGGCTCTGAGCCCGACGAGGGTGAAGAGGAGGGGGCTGTTGTTGATCCGAAAGCTTGCGAACTTTGGCCTCCTTGCCTTCGGACAGGAGCCGTACCAGAAGCGTGTAGTTCTCGTTCGCCTGATACGCCAAGTGTATCCGATCGTACAGATAAATCGTGACCCGACTGACATGAGCTAGCTCATAGTTAGCTCGGCGGGATAACGCATCGGCAAGCACGTTGAGCTTGCTCGGCTTGTATTCAATTTGGAAGTTGTATACCGTGAAGAATAACAACCACCTCGCCATTCGCTCCGATAAATGCGGCGAGTTGGTGGCAGTCCGCACGGACGCGTGATCAGTGTGGATCATAAAGGGCATTGGGCCCAATAGATGAACTCTACACTTGACAAGAGCGTACTTCATTGCAAGTAGCTCCTTGTCACGAACGGGATAGTTCCGTTCGGCAGCCTTCAGCTGCCTGGACTGGAAGGACATGACGCATTCACGTCCTTCATCGTCCTTCTGCAACAGCCCAGAGCCTATTGCATAGTCTGAAGCGTCCCAAACGACCCTGAGAGACTTTGTCTCGTCCGGCAGCGCCAGGACTGGCGCATGCTGTAAGCCCGCCTTAATGCTGTCGAACGCATCCTGGTGCTGTTGCTCCCATATACGGTCGACATATTCTTTAAGAGTTTCGAAAAGGGTTGCGCAAGTTCAGCGTACCCTGCGCTGTATTTGTGGTTGTAGTTGATGAAGCCCAACCACTTTCGGAGGTGCTTTTGTGACCTTGACGTCGGCCAAGCCGCTATGGTCTTGACCTTCCCGGGATCGGCGCGTACGCCGACCCTGCTGACAAAGCAGCCGAGGACCTTTATCTCCTTAGCTGCAAAGACGCACTTGTAGATGTTGGCATAGAGCTTGTTGGCTCTCATGACCTCAAACACTCGACGGAGGTGCTTCAAACGCACCCCTATAGCCGTCTGTTCATCTTCGACACGGCTATGGACGAATATATCGTCAAAGTACGTCTGTGCGAACGTACGCAATGGTCTAAGCAATTGAGTGACCAAGCAATTGAATGTCGCTGGGGCATTCGATAGCCCTTGTGGGATCAGTAGCCACTCCCATAGCATCCCGCTCGGGGTCTCACTGCGGTGAGAGGAATGTCATTCTCCCACATCAGGATCTGGTAATACCTGTCGATCCGATCCAGGGCGCTGTATCGTACAGCCCAACATGCCGTTCAACAACACGTCCTTGCGAGGGACCGGTGTCTGTGCCAGTCCCATGGGGACTTAGGCCTTCTCCTATTGGTGACCCCTGTTCCCCTAGTTCTTGGTTCGTGACTTTGCCACAGACCTTTCGAGCCCCTAGGTTTGGAAGGGAACTTCCTTTGCCCTCCCGCAGGGCAGGCACGTTGCATGTGCCCGAGCTTCCCACCTCCGTAGTAACGGATGGATGTCTGTACGGTCGTACCCAGTTCCGTGGGTGCTGGATCAGGTTGCCGGAGCTCCCTGTACTACGTCTGCTGGTGCATTGTGACCTTGCCACACTGACGTAGGAGTACGAGCCTGTCGGTGACGATGGCCCTCTTGAAGAGCAATCTGGATCGCCTCCTCCATCGTGTTCGCGTGTACGCGGAACAGCTGCGTGCGGGATAGTCTCACCTTCAGGCCATCCATGAACACCGTCATTTTGATGCGTTCAGGTAGGGGGTTCCCTACCAGAGATACAGCAAGTACTCGCATCTCCTGCATGTGCTCATGCAGCTCACACTTCCCTTGTGTACTGGCAAGGAAGCGGGAGCGTTGGCGATACTCATAGTTCGCCGGATGGAAGGCTGCTCTAAGCTGTTGACACAGCTGAGCCCAGATGGTGAAGCAACCCAGCGACGTTCCCCTCGCGCGTGTACGCCCAGCCTTTCGCACGTCCACCCAGGTTGGCTAGTGCGAAAGCGACAAAACGTCGCTCGGTTGAAATGAGAGCCGCCTCTACCATGAGCACTACTTCACTGACCCAGAAGTTTAGGTTCCGTCCCCCTTTCCCTCGTAGGAATGAACTTTAAGCCATAGCTGGTTGGTTACATTGGATTTAGTTTGCCCACAGGGACCTGTAACCCTATACTGTGCAATGAGCTCTCGCTCATACGTGTCAAACGCCTCCATTCGTTTGACTTGCTCGGCCAGCATAGCAGCCGTCAAGCTTCGGAGGGCATCTCCTCCAAAGAAGCCCACCATCTTCCGGACCGACTCAAACTGAGCGTCGGTTAAATGGGGGGAACTCCCATCTATCCATCTTGGCTTACCTTGTAGGAGCCACATAGAATTCAGGTGGTCAATCTACCCGCGTAGGCGTGGATCGACTACAAGTACTACCAAGTGTGACGGGGTCACACGAGCACCTTGCTTAGAGGAAGCGAGCTATTAAGAGTATACAAAGTCTAAGTGAACGGCTGTTCACTAGTCCTTGGTCTTAGGGGACTTAATAGCCAGTTTAGGGTAGATTTAAGACTGATTTATTTATGGTTAATTAGATAATGTGGCCTGTAATGCAAATTACTTATTAATTGTACTCATTTGATGACTCATAGCCACTCGATTTCCGTGTCAGTGGTGTGCTTAACACCACTGACCAAGAAGTATCGCTTAAGTGGATACTTTGGAAGTACATCAACTTCTGGAGGCGGTACCCTCTCTTGGGTAACTCACATGTAATCCCGTTACATTGGCACTGCCCAAAACTTGTTGTTTTGTCTATGGGATCTCGCAGCGATATCCCGGTTGGTGCGCTTGATGGCCAACTTATAGGTTGCTTTTTAGATATGTTCCTCCTATCAAGTAGTGTAAAATGAGAGTGTTGACGCTTGCCTAAATTGATAAGTAATGACATGTAACAAACGCGATTTCGCCTGCGACAGAACTTAGGTACAGAAAATGACTTAATTTCATCATACCAAGAGTGTAACCATGTTCGTAGTAGTGGGTCTTATTACTATTACCTGAAAACATAGAGACGGCATAGAGTACACGAAATTGCAACTCGTTCAATGTGACGGAGTTCCAAGCCTCCGTCACAGCAACGTTAAGCTCTGGTACTGGGTTGTACTGCGTGTCGTGGCAGTAGATCTTCTCTGGACAATATCACCCATCCATTCTCAATCGGGCAAAGATCAGAGGAGCAAGCAGGTCATTCTAGAAGCTGATTCCGAATCTCTTTTAAAAAGTCCGTGGTCTCGTTAGAGGTGTAGATGCATTTTGCTGCATGAAGTCGACTTCAGTGCCACAGTTTCTATTGGCAAAGGGGGACGCATGCTCCAAAATTTATAAATGTTACTTTCAGAGTTCTGACATCCCTTCAGCACTACCATCTCCGATTTAGCCTTTGTACCGAAAGATCAGCACACCGTTTGCAAGCCCTACCATTTTGACGTGTCATACTGCGACGGAGAGGACACCTCATATCTCGCCAGTAATATTTGTAGCCATCAGATCCGCCCATGTTGACTATCCTTTATCTGATGTATGGCCATGATCCAAACTTCCTCTCTTTGTGCGACCGTTTAAAAGCTCTCGGCAACTCAAGGCTCGCTCGTTTATGCTCTTTCGGAAGCGGGAGCGTCCGATCGGTTTTGAGTTGACAGAAGTCTTTGGATCGTATGTACCCAACATGTCAAGCCGTAAGCTTTATTCACCCCAGCCGATGGGTAGCCTCCAGTGGTGACAGGACGGACAACTTGGCAAACTTGCCGACCTGTGTGAGGCTTAGAGGGCGTCCACTGTAACGGGGTTACATAAAGGGTAAAACCCGGACTCGATACCACCTCCACAAGTAGATGCACTTCAGAGTATCCACTTAGGCGATACTTCTTGGTCAGTGGTGTAAATTACACCACTGAGACGTAGGTCGAGCGGCTGCGATCAGATTTTATATATATTAGTACTGTTAGTTAGTAATTCGTATTACAGGCAAATTAGCTAATTAACTACTAAATACATTCAGTCTAAATATTAATATTCCTTATGAGCCAAAGCACAAGGCTAAACTGATCTAACTTTTGAGTTTAGGACGTGTGATTGTTTACGGGGTATTGTTGTTTATGATATTGAAGCCATGAAGCAATGTACTACGAAGGTGAGGAAGCTAAGGTCTACCCGCTTTTCATTGGACGACGTTAATGAATCGTAGAGCATGCATATATGTGTCAAATGTCAAATGGCCATTAGAACTCGATCGCGAATCGTGATCGAGTTTTGGTTCACAACTGATGTCGTTACCATAAATTTCCCTTCTCAAATTAATATCCTCGTGCGTTTGTATTTTCGTCTTGGATAGTCTACTTTGGATTACGCTTATTGGAGTCGCACAATCAACTTCACTATTCTGTTGTCGAGGAAAAAGCACTTCACTTTGCGATTCACTGCTTTGGACTCAAGCCAACTCAACCAACCATGTACTCGTTCGTATTGCCACTCTTCGCACTCGCTGGTTTAACAACGGCTGAGCTATCCTCGACAGACCCGCTGTGCAGCGGACCCAACGCTCGCACCGTTCCTCCACCGGGTGCCATCGTCGTCGATATCACGGGCATGTACAATGGCAGTTACCAGACCATGGCCGAAGGCATGGCGTATCTACCCAACACGACTGAAGAGCACACCGTTTTCGTGTTCCCTGGTGTATACCAGGAACAAGTGTTGATTCCGAAACTGGCTGGACCGTTGGTACTCCAAGGTTACACGTGTGACACAACGTCGTACGCTGATAACAAGGTGACTATCACGCACACGATGGCGCAGAGGGACCTTCCCCTCGAGATCAAGAATTCACGCAACGACTTGATCAGTACGATGCGACTGAAGTCGCGCAGTGGTGTGAAAATGTACAACGTCAACGTTGCTAACCCGGCAGGTCCGATTGAAGACCTAGGACAGGCAGTTGCTGTTTACGTGGACGCGACAAACTACGGCTTCTACGGCTGCAACTTCACTGGTTACCAAGACACTTTGTGTGCTCACAGGGGTCGTCAGCTCTACGCTCGGTCACACATTAGTGGTGCCGTCGACTTCATTTTTGGAATGCGAGCCAAGGCATGGTTTGAGTCTTGCGACGTTGAAAGTATTGGAGAAGGATATATCACCGCCAATGGCAACCAAAGCAGTACCATCGAGTCTGAATACATCTTTAATCGTGCACGCGTATCTGGTTCGAGCGGTAACGGATCAACATACCTAGGTCGCCCGTGGCGTCCCTACGCTCGTGTTGTCTGGCAGAACAGTGAGCTTGGCGATGTCGTCAACTCACAGGGATGGTCGACCTGGAACGGAGATAACAAAACTGAGAATGTATACTTCAAGGAGTTCAACAACAGTGGCCCTGGCGCAGTAACTGACCAGCGCGTGTCCTTTAGCGGACAGCTAAATGCATCTGTGGCAATCACGCAGCTCTTTGGAGAGGGCTTCGAGTCAGAGTGGTGGGTTGACACAAATTTTCTCTAGAGAGCGCTGTTAGAAGTCACATTGGTCTCATGAGCAATAGATGTGACTTACCAAGTACAATCTCGATACTTTACTATCCATGCTAATGTCCCTAGCTCTTACTTAAGTGATATTTCCGAATTACAATATGCGTATCTTCAATAGCAATTGTCTTGTCAAGATATCGAAGTGCGTTTTCCTCTTGCGATAATAGGACGGATCTAGAGCGACAGCATTTCGGCGGCACACTGAATTCCTGACAACGTAACTCGGCATTTCAATGTGTCAGAATATTATCGGTTGGTGTCATGTGTGTACCCTAGCTATAGCCCAAAGGTATCAGAATAACTTGTTCTTTCCTCTGTTGTCTTTTCGAAAAGCGGGTCCGGGTTGTCAACATCAATATCCACTAGCCCCCCTGTTGGATTGTCACTGTCCTTCTGTACCATGAACGACGACACTGTAAGATAAAGTTTGTCTTCCTCTTCGAATGAGAAACTCCCCGACGTTTTCTCTGCCATTTTGACCTTCGGAGCAACGCAATGAGTGTTTTTGTAAAATACGAGCGTCGTCTTTTTCGGGAGCTTCTTCCACTTAGTTCGCACGGAACGATCGTTCCACAAGTCTTGGAGCGTATAGCAGCGCTGAACGGTGTCAATGGTGAACTTAGCGTTGCTCCCGTGACTATATAACCACACTTCCATTGCAATGGCATCATACCAAAGCAACAAAAAGAACAATACGGTCTTCATAGCACAGCAAGTCTTGAATACTACGGAGCACAATTGAAAATGAATGCTTCGACGGGATTTGTGATATATTGCTGATTAACGAGGTAAGAAGCTCGTGTAATCCGTGGTCGATTCTCCATCCAAGAAAATAACACAAGAATGGGAAGAGACGCACCAATCTTTTTGAATGCTGGCTTCACTAGGAAGTACTGTAGATTCCCCTTGCTTACGTTGACATGGAGGCGTTGTGAGGTAATCCCTCTAGGTTGTATGTAGCATTGAATAGCGAAATTTCATGACAGTAGTTGACGATGCCATTGACCGGGTACATGCTGTACTCCCGCACCATGAATGACGACACTTTGTTATAGAGAAACCCGCCTTTGAAGTTGATCTTGCCTCTCGTGAGAGCAACATGGATAACGTCACCTTTGCAGTCGTTGTCGCTATAAAACGCAAGTTGGGACGCATCTGGCAGACCTGACCATTCGGCATTCACGCTTTGGTCGTCAAAGCAGTGCGAGATTGTGTAGCATCGCTGGGTGGTGTCGAAGCGAAATGTTATTGCGCTATCCGTGAAGGATAATTTCATTTTCACCGCAGATGCCATAGACAGCAGCAGCATTAGCAATATCGCACGGATAGTTGAAGAAACTCCGATCGAAAGCGGCATCTGTCTGGTTCTTGGAGAGATGACGAGTGACTACCGGTTAACGAGAAGATGCCATGGTCATTTTAAAGGATCAAGTAATGATATACCACAGACTCCACTAAATACATGATAGGTATGCATTGAGTTATTGGTAAAGTGGGAAGTCTCGTGATAACAAAATATTTGAGCTGTTTCGCCGATTCACCGAGCTACTTGTCGACTGCGGAATCATTCACATAGTGGCTATTATGTGAATTGTTCGAAGGTTTTGTGTAGACCCAGAAGGCTGGCAACGATGGAACAACGACTCCAACACTGCCAACATCTACTACAAAGAGTTCAACAATAGCGGTCTCGGTGCAGCTACTGATAAGCGAATGCCATTTAGTGGTCAGTTGAATCAACCTGTGGCCATCACGGACATCTTCGGCGCAGAATTTAAGTCCGAGTGATGGGTTGACACACACTACTTTTAGGAATGCTACCATTGAAGATCAAGTAATACATCGTCAACGCACATGATTGTCAGTGGTAGGTTAACACACATTACTGGTAGGAGCGCTATCATCGTACGTTTCAACCACTTGTTTACTTTGAGAACCGAGTCAAACACAAAGTAAATACATACTTCTATGCCAATGATTGTCATGAACGAAACATCTATTTGCCATTCAGTTGCAAGTAATGAAGTAGTGCTTGGTGGCAGTACACAAAATGATCCTCCACAACTTACATGAAGTTCGTGTCAACCCACCACTCGGACTCGTATCCTTCGCCGAGGATGTCCGTGATGGTGATAGCTGCATCCAGTTGTCCGCCGAAATCGACGCGTTCCTCGGTGATCGCGCCGGGGGCCGTTGTTGTGAACTCCTTGAAGTAGACATTCTCAGTTTTAGAACGTGAGATTGTTTATAATGTCTTGTTGATTATGACATTGAAGCCATGAAAACGACGCAGTAACACAACGAAGGTTAGGTCAACCCGCTTTTCATCACACGACGTTAATGAATCCTAGAGCATGCATATATGTGTCAAATGGCCATTAGAACTCGATCGCGAATCGTGATCGAGTTTGTGGTTCACAACTGATGTCGTTACCATAACTTTCCCTTCTCAAATTAATATCCTCGTGCGTTTGTATTTTCGTCTTGGATAGTCTACTTTGGATTACGATCATTGGAGTCGCACAATCAACTTCACTATTCTGTTGTCGAGGAAAAAGCACTTCACTTTGCGATTCACTGCTTTGGACTCAAGCCAACTCAACCAATCATGTACTCGTTCGTATTGCCACTCTTCGCACTCGCTGGTTTAACAACGGCTGAGCTATCCTCGACAGACCCGTTGTGCAGCGGACCCAACGCTCGCACCGTTCCTCCACCGGGTGCCATCGTCGTCGATATCACGGGCATGTACAATGGCAGTTACCAGACCATGGCCGAAGGCATGGCGTATCTGCCCAACACGACTGAAGAGCACACCGTTTTCGTGTTCCCTGGTGTATACCAGGAACAAGTGTTGATTCCGAAACTGGCTGGACCGTTGGTACTCCAAGGTTACACGTGTGACACAACGTCGTACGCTGATAACAAGGTGACTATCACGCACACGATGGCGCAGAGGGACCTTCCCCTCGAGATCAAGAATTCACGCAACGACTTGATCAGTACGATGCGACTGAAATCGCGCAGTGGTGTGAAAATGTACAACGTCAACGTTGCTAACCCGGCAGGTCCGATTGAAGACCTAGGACAGGCAGTTGCTGTTTACGTGGACGCGACAAACTACGGCTTCTATGGCTGCAATTTCACTGGTTACCAAGACACTTTGTGTGCTCACAGGGGTCGTCAGCTCTACGCTCGGTCACACATTAGTGGTGCCGTCGACTTCATTTTTGGAATGCGAGCCAAGGCATGGTTTGAGTCTTGCGACGTTGAAAGTATTGGAGAAGGATATATCACCGCCAATGGCAACCAAAGCAGTACCATCGAGTCTGAATACATCTTTAATCGTGCACGCGTATCTGGTTCGAGCGGTAACGGATCAACATACCTAGGTCGCCCGTGGCGTCCCTACGCTCGTGTTGTCTGGCAGAACAGTGAGCTTGGCGATGTCGTCAACTCACAGGGATGGTCGACCTGGAACGGAGATAACAAAACTGAGAATGTATACTTCAAGGAGTTCAACAACAGTGGCCCTGGCGCAGTAACTGACCAGCGCGTGTCCTTTAGCGGACAGCTAAATGCATCTGTGGCAATCACGCAGCTCTTTGGAGAGGGCTTCGAGTCAGAGTGGTGGGTTGACACAAATTTTCTCTAGAGAGCGCTGTTAGAAGTCACATTGGTCTCATGAGCAATAGATGTGACTTACCAAGTACAATCTCGATACTTTACTATCCATGCTAATGTCCCTAGCTCTTACTTAAGTGACATTTCCGAATTACAATATGCGTATCTTCAATAGCAATTGTCTTGTCAAGATATCGAAGTGCATTTTCCTCTTGCGATAATAGGACGGATCTAGAGCGACAGCATTTCGGCGGCACACTGAATTCCTGACAACGTAACTCGGCATTTCAATGTGTCAGAATATTATCGGTTGGTGTCATGTGTGTACCCTAGCTATAGCCCAAAGGTATCAGAATAACTTGTTCTTTCCTCTGTTGTCTTTTCGAAAAGCGGGTCCGGGTTGTCAACATCAATATCCACTAGCCCCCCTGTTGGATTGTCACTGTCCTTCTGTACCATGAACGACGACACTGTAAGATAAAGTTTGTCTTCCTCTTCGAATGAGAAACTCCCCGACGTTTTCTCTGCCATTTGGACCTTCGGAGCAACGCAATGAGCGTTTTTGTAAAATACGAGCGTCGTCTTTTTCGGGAGCTTCTTCCTCTTAGTTCGCACGGAACGATCGTTCCACAAGTCTTGGAGCGTATAGCAGCGCTGAACGGTGTCAATGGTGAACTTAGCGTTGCTCCCGTGACTATATAACCACACTTCCATTGCAATGGCATCATACCAAAGCAACAAAAAGAACAATACGGTCTTCATAGCACAGCAAGTCTTGAATACTACGGAGCACAATTGAAAATGAATGATTCGACGGGATTTGTGATATATTGCTGATTAACGAGGTAAGAAGCTCGTGTAATCCGTGGTCGATTCTCCATCCAAGAAAATAATTCAAGAATGGGAAGAGACGCACCAATCTTTTTGAATGCTGGCTTCACTAGGAAGTACTGTAGATTCCCCTTGCTTACGTTGACATGGAGGCGTTGTGAGGTAATCCCTCTAGGTTGTCTGTAGCATTGAATAGCGAAATTTCATGACAGTAGTTGACGATGCCATTGACCGGGTACATGCTGTACTCCCGCACCATGAATGACGACACTTTGTTGTAGAGAAACCCGCCTTTGAAGTTGATCTTGCCTCTCGTGAGAGCAACATGGATAACGTCACCTTTGCAGTCGTTGTCGCTATAAAACGCAAGTTGGGACGCATCTGGCAGACCTGACCATTCGGCATTCACGCTTTGGTCGTCAAAGCAGTGCGAGATTGTGTAGCATCGCTGGGTGGTGTCGAAGCGAAATGTTATTGCGCTATCCGTGAAGGATAATTTCATGTTCACCGCAGATGCCATAGACAGCAGCAGCATTAGCAATATCGCACGGATAGTTGAAGAAACTCCGATCGAAAGCGGCATCTGTCTGGTTCTTGGAGAGATGACGAGTGACTACCGGTTAACGAGAAGATGCCATGGTCATTTTAAAGGATCAAGTAATGATATACCACAGACTCCACTAAATACATGATAGGTATGCATTGAGTTATTGGTAAAGTGGGAAGTCTCGTGATAACAAAATATTTGAGCTGTTTCGCCGATTCACCGAGCTACTTGTCGACTGCGGAATCATTCACATAGTGGCTATTATGTGAATTGTTCGAAGGTTTTGTGTAGACCCAGAAGGCTGGCAACGATGGAACAACGACTCCAACACTGCCAACATCTACTACAAAGAGTTCAACAATAGCGGTCTCGGTGCAGCTACTGATAAGCGAATGCCATTTAGTGGTCAGTTGAATCAACCTGTGGCCATCACGGACATCTTCGGCGCAGAATTTAAGTCCGAGTGGTGGGTTGACACACACTACTTTTAGGAATGCTACCATTGAAGATCAAGTAATACATCTTCAACGCCCATGATTGCCAGTGGTAGGCTAACACACATTACTTGTTGGACCGCTATCATCGTACGTTTCACCCACTTGTTTACTTTGAGAACCGAGACAACCACAGAGTAAATACATGCTTCAATGGTTATGTTGCCATGAAACGAAACATCTACTTGCCATTCAGTTGCAAGTAATGAAGTGGTGCTTGGTGCCGGTACGCAAAATGAGTGGAAAGTCCTCCACAACTTACAAGAAGTTCGTGTCAACCCACCACTCGGACTCGTATCCTTCGCCGAGGATGTCCGTGATGGTGATAGCTGCATTCAGTTGTCCGACGAAATCGACGCGTTTCTCGGCGATCGCGCCGGGGCCGTTGTTGTTGAACTCCTTGAAGTAGACATCGGCAGTGCTAGTGGAATCGTCCCACTTCGACCATCCTTCCGGGTTGACAACGTCACCAAGCTCACTGTTCTGCCACACCACTCGGGCAAAGGGTTGCCACGGACGACCAAGGTAGGTCGAGTTCACGCCGCTCGTGCCGAATACGCGAGCGTTGTTAAACACATACTCGGACGCAATGGTTCAATTGGCGTTACCATTGGCTGTGAGCCAACCCTCACCGATCGATTCAATGTCACAGGACTCAAACCACGCCATCGCCCTCTGACCAAAGATGAAGTCAACTGCGCCGTTGATGTACGAACGAGCGTAAAGTTCACGACCTTTGTTGGCGCACACGGTGTCCTGGTACCCCGTAAAGTTGCAAGCGTAGAACCCGTAGTCAGAGCCATCGGCATAAATGGCCACTGCTTGGCCGTTCTCTTCAATTTTGCCAGCCGTGTTGGCGACGTTGAGGTTGTACACTTTCACTTTGCTAGACTTAAGACCCAAAGTGCTGGTGAGAT
Organism: Phytophthora palmivora; assembly: GCA_008079305.1. Lineage (NCBI taxonomy): Eukaryota > Oomycota > Peronosporomycetes > Peronosporales > Peronosporaceae > Phytophthora > Phytophthora palmivora. Next base: position 20,554 of record VOQZ01000320.1, on the reverse strand, counting down.
AGTTGCGATTGTTCTCGATCTCCGGAGGGATATCTTTTTGTGCCTTGGTCTGGGTGATCGTCACTTCATTCGCAGAGTACGATGTCGTGTCACACGTATATCCTTGTACTACCAGTGGGCCCGCAAGCTTCGGGACAGATACTTGCTCATTGTAGACACCAGGGAATACAAAAAGAGTCTGCCCGTTGTTGAGTTCGGCAAGTTTGCCACGCCTTCTGCAACGGTCAGGAAGCTGCCGCTGTGACCACCCGAAGCATCGACAACTACTGATCCTTCTGGTGGAACGGTGCGCGCATTGGGTCCGCTGCATGGTTCCGAAGTATTTATGGTGAGTTCGTTCACTGTGTGTTCGATTCCATCCTTGGGCCCGCTACATGCATCATCAATAGAGGCTGACGTACCTACCGCGAGACCGAAAAACACCAAGTTTGGAAGCGCGAAAATTTGCATTATGCGTTCGTTGAGATGCCTTGAGTGCTGAGAATCAAAACCGGAAATGAATTACATTTGCTGACGTAAGTTTAAAGTTTCTCAATTGGGATCGCCTGTGAACGGGTATAGTGTGGCACCATTTCGGCAGTGAGCTTCAGCTAGTACCTGTTTTAGTAACGCAGGTATCAATAGACAACGTTCTCAAGATTAGGTCGTCAAATTGCCAATCGCAATCAGATATTGCTAATCGTAATCAGAGATTACAATTGGGCGATGCCACCTGCTGATTTATCCATATCTTCGAATTAACTGCTCAAGAGTGAAAACAATACATTCGCGACACGAACTGAAATCTGAGAACTAAACGTGAAGAGTATGTCCTCATACAGTACAGAACTTCAAACAATGATATCAAAGCATGATTGTTGCGCGTCTGTGAATCTTACTCATGATACATGTAGCAGAATCTGTCGAATTTGGATCAACCCAACAATTGCTCCAAGACCCATTAACTATATATTGACGAAGGTCGTTCGTCAATGCCGCTTAGATTTCTCGGAAACATGGTGCTAGCGTGAACAACCGGATAGTCTCGGAGACTGGGGAGAACGATCGATTGATACATCTCATGCGAGAGGTTTCTACTAATTAGTTTTAATAATTGAGCGCGTGCTTTCGTTCAAACGCGTCGTTGTTATGTACTCGACCATCCAATTCGTGTATGGAATCGAAAGAAGTAGTCAATCGATAGTATCGCAACCACATCAAAAGAATCCCAACAGATGACCGCGGCGCTACAGAGAAGATTAATGTTCGTAATAGAGCGAATAAGAGAGACTTTGAATCCTGAGTTTGAAGCCAAAAAGTACAATAAAAAGTGGGTGCGAACTTAGCGCCGCGCGTCTGGGACATTTTGAACTGCAAAATCCCAAATTGCTGCAGTGCAAAGTACGGATTCGATTCATTCATTTTGACGCAAAATGCAGCCGGAAAGGGCGGGAAAAGGCGCCTTCCAAGCCGTCTGATAAGAAGCAAAAACTTACCCGCGTCTTTGCTGCGAATGACGCGGTTGTTGCCTCTCCACTGAAGCGCCAGCACGATTGCTCTAAGCGGGGAAAATCGCCGAAGCAGGTATTTCACCACGCAGACAGCGTATTGCTCCCTGTCCACAGGGAGCGCATCCACAGTTATGTCGTGTATGTCGACGTTCCGCATTGCCTTGATCGATCTGTTGACAAGTAGCATACAGTCGGTCAGCACTACGCTCGCAAAGCCTTCAACACTGAGGCTCCGCACCTTATCGTATCAAAATGTAGTGTGTTTGTAGGACATCAAATTCAAATTCAATTTGCTCTTATCGCGCTTCCATTTTGAACTGCAATTTGGGTGCGAACCTTGAGTCTACCGAGAAAAGTCGCCGCCCCCGGAAAGGCGCGAGTAAAGTGCGATTCAAAACTGCCTTCAAATTCAGGACTCAACTCTCTCTTATTCGCTGTAATAAGGAGAATTGGTATGCTACAATACGAGTCTCTCATCTTACCGACGGTAGGTTCAGTGTAGTTGAATATCTCAATCTTTTGTCCATTACTTGCATTTTAGTTTGGCATTTGATCGCATTTTTTAAATCCTTCAGACACGTATTCACTGAATTTGCGGAAGTTTCGTGACATACAAACTTGGGACTCACAAGTTTGAAATAGTTGAGTCGTTTCGTCTATCTGACTGCAGATTATTAGCCCAATTACTTGAGTAGCAACGGAATGGATGCTGATAGCACTGGTGCTCGTGCAGTTGAGCGGGTGAAGGTTTTCTGTCGTGTGAGACCTCTACTGCAGCGTGAACGCGACGGATGGAGCTACGAAGAATACTGCCAGCACTTTGGAGAGGATGGCCAGCGCATAGATGAAAATGACAAACAACCTGCCACAGATGCCACCCCTGAAAGTTCTGATGACGATCCAGCAACATTCATCACGGAAAAGGGTCGAAGAATCACGGGGTCATTGACACCGTCACTCACTATGCAGGCTGATGGTCGCAGTGTAACTTTCCAAGCCCCCACTGCTGCCCACGGAGAAACACGATTATTTCAATTTGATGGCAATCTCATTGAAACGTGTGACCAACAAAGCGTGTACCAACGCGTAGCTGCACCAATTGTAGAGGACGTGATGGCAGGATACAACGGCACCATTTTGGCGTACGGCCAGACTGCAACAGGGAAAACACACACAATGGTGGGGCCCGGTGACTTGGTACACGGTGATCAACGTGGCATTATCCCCCGCGTACTGGAAGACATCTTTGATCGAGCTGAAAAAACTCGTTCACAGGCGAAGACAACAGTCGCACTAAGTTACGTGCAGATCTACTGCGAGCGAATCTTCGACTTGCTTGAGCCTGAAACCTTGCCCAGTAACATTTTAGTCCGTGAAGATGCTGACCGAGGTGTCTACATTGACGGCGCTGCTGCAGTTTTTGTAGCTAATGTTGAAGACTGCTTGAATCTCATGGATCGCGGCAACGCGAATCGTGCCGTGTCCAGCACAGAAATGAATGCTCACTCCAGTCGCAGTCATGCTATCCTCATTCTTCGTGTCGAACGGAAAGAGTTCGCACCCCCACCACCAACAAGTGATGCACCCAGAACCACAACGCAGCCAGTTATCCGCTTAAGCAACTTATACCTTGTGGATCTTGCAGGGTCTGAACGCGTGAAGAAGGCACGAGTGTATGGCCGACACATAAGTGAGCTCAAATCTATCAACCTTAGCCTTTCAGCGCTTGGAAACTGCATCTCAGCACTCAGCAAGCAGTCACAGCAGAACCAAGCGAACTACCATGTACCATATCGAGACAGTAAATTGACGCGCTTGCTGCAGTCTAGTCTGGGAGGTAATGCCAAGACAGCTCTAGTGGTGACAGTCACACCTGCAGCCTCAGAAGCACCTGAGACTCTCCAGACTCTGCAGTTTGGTCAGCGAGCGATGCATGTTGCTGTTCGAGCTCACCGCTCAGCATTGTCCGTGCTTGACTACCGTACACTTTATGAAGAAATGCGTCAAGCTCTTGACGAGGAGCAGCAACGATTACAGCAAGCCGAGGTCGCTGCAAACGATGAAAAAAATCGTGCTGCAATCGCTGAAGACAAACTCACGAAAGCACTCTTGCGGGTACAGCATTTGGAATTCGAGCTTGAAGCAGCGCAAACAGTTACTAGACACTCTGAAGGTGATACCAATAATGACGTGGAACACATGAAGCTGGAGCTGCAGCAGCTTGTGGCACGACATGCTCAAGACGTGGCACAGGTCAAGTCTGCATGTGATCGACAGATCGAAACTTACAAACGCTTAGCAGAAGAAGCTTCACAAGAGTGGCATGAGGTTGAAGGAGAACTTGCTGGCGAGAAAACTCAGGTACTCCATACGTTGCAGGATCTGAAAGAGTTCAAACTGCGCTACTTCCAGCTCGAAGAAGATACCACAGAACGAATTGCTGAACTTGTCCAAGAAGAGCGAGATCGTGAACGTGAGCGTGATGCTGCGATCTCCAGGGTCGCTGCTATGGAGAAAGAGCTCAAAGCAATTCACACTAAGGTTCGTTGCGCAGGTATTTTGACTCGGTTTGATCCTCAAGTGACAGTTGTGTCTTGTGCCTTGCACAGATGGCGGAGGGTGAGTCTCAACGAGAAAAACTCCAGGATCAAATTGACACCGAGTTCGTGCCTAAAGAAGCGGTACGAGGACGTGTTCAGTCCTATGACGCAGTTTGAATAACATATTGAGTACGTACAGCAGAAACTCATTGTAGTTGCCGTGTGCAGATCCAGCAGATGGAGGCACTATACGAAGGGGCAATCTCGAAGCTTCAAGCACGAGTGGGGTGTCTCGAGAGTAAGTCACTGAATCGGAGACCAAAGACGCCCAGTAGCAACAGCAACAATAGCTCAAATCCTGGTCAACCACAGCGTTCATTACCGGAGGTCAGGAAACCAGGCGTGGTCAATCGTGCTGTTCCCAAGGTTGGGCGACTTGTTCCGGGATCCAAAGCTAGCTCATCTTCAAGACTTAACTCCGGTCCAAGTATATCTTCACGAATACTGCATTAAGTCACCAAACTCAACGAGACACTGCGTGCATGTTTTCGATCAAACTCGTCCATTGGAGTTATATATTGCAATATGGAGGTAGACTGCAGTAGAAGGGTCCACTATGTCCACCACCTTGTTGGGACCACCACACACACTGGCTCAGCTCTCGTTCCACCTGCTGTCTCAAAAAGCACTAGAAACTACGGAAAGGGTTTTCTGTGTCATCCACGTCACCCTCAGGATCAAAGTCGTCAATAGCCTAGTCACAGCACAGTCAGTTTCTAGTGTACCGCTTTAACTCTACCATTATGCAGCTCACCTTGTACTCCTCCCATGAGTCCTCAACAAACGACAGAAACTTGATGAGTGAGTCTGTCGATGCAGTGTCTTTCTCTGCCAGTACTAGCAGAGGATGGAACGTCTCACTAGTAAATTCCACTCCACGGGTCTGTCCCTGTTTCATCAACTCTGTAGCATCATCATACTCTCTGCTCTTCACCAGCTCCACCAGCACAGGCAAGAAGGTCTGCTCCATAGGGCACACATCTTCTCCATTTACAATTTCTCTCAGAATCTCCGTGGCTTCATCAGTTCTTTTAGCATCCAGCAAGGCCGTCAGTAGTCCGTCATAAGCCGGTAAGTCCAGCACCACTGCTTGGTTCGACGCCTCATCATACAACTAAATTACAGTAAGAAAACACCATAACGTCACTTTCACCAGTCGGAAAGAGCTCAGAACACCATGAAAACCCGTGAAATGCTCACCTCCATGGCGTGATCCAGCATTCGGAAGCGTAAACACGCATCCATGACGTAAATGGAGGCTAGTTTCGTGTAATCGTCGGGCTTTAGACCTGGTCCACGGTACACGCCACGCAATATTTCAAAGGCCTGTAATGCATGACTCCTGCTCTTCTTCTGTCTGGCCAGCAGCACCGCCAGTCTCTGCAGTAACTGAGCGTTCGGTGGTGTCTGTAGTTGGCTCAAGTGACTCAGCGCCTGGGCAGCCTGACGGTGCGTGATGGAGTGCTCTAAAAGTGTCAGCACGTGGTCATGGGGTTGGACAGCAGCTTTCTCGACGGCGGCGGAGGACGCAGCAGACACTTGAAGAGCATTGGACACGTGGAATGAACGCAAGTGCCGCAGTGAAGGGCGCACCAACGTGTGGAGCAGCATGGGGATGGAATTATGCGTTTTGGTGGTGCGGTAGAATGTGACCTGGTATTTTTTGTCTTGGACCAAAATGTCTACTGGTATTGTCAATTTTACCTCAGACCAATCTACGCTGTGTCCTGAGAAGCGCCCAAGTTCGGGTCGTAGACTCCGTCGTATGCATCATCAGTACCCATGTAGGAGATACGATAGTCCGCAGAAATCTTCAAGCTGAACGGAGGCATGTCATCTACGCATGACTTGTCCAGTGTCTTTAGATTCCCGTCATTACTGACGTACGAAGCAAGTATTTTTATGCCGCATGTCGAACTTGTGGGATTTTCTGGTGTCAATTGTGTCCCCATCACCGTACCGTGAGTGGAATAGTTGAATGTGATAAGTTCCTTCTTGTCGCCATCTAGTGATGCCAACAACGACTCGGCATATTTATGCGATGTTTGGGGGTCCAGTTTGCTGCTCAGAATGAGGACGCTGGCTTGACTGGGGATCGTAGCGCTCTTGTTCCAGTATTCGTCACGCTCGTAGATGATCCCATGTGCAGCTTAATCCCCATAACCAAGTTCGTCACATACTGGAGACTTTTCTTTAGAGAATGCACAGTACAATGGAAGCATCCAGTATGTTCCATAGCTAACGCCATGGCTGTTGAAACGAGCTTTCATTACCGACATTGAAGGCGGTGGAGTCTCCCACATTTCCGAGAAAACGACAAGAGAGTAAAGCAGAAATGAGTAAAAAGCGCTGTCTTGAGTTGATTCTGCACTGTCTTGACCGTAACCATTGACAAACTGTGTCAGAACTTCGACGGCATTATCATCGCAGTGACTCAACCGGAGAACGACAGGTGGAATAAATTTACGTAGTTCTTGATCCATCAGCATGTTGCCGAGCATAGTGCGTAAAATCGTCGACGGTGCCGGGTCGGGTAATGAGACTGAGAATTGCCTTATGATATTTGCGCACGTCGAATTGGGATGCTTGTCAAAAGAGTTTAGCACACTCTGCAGCGTTTTCTGTAAGGTTTTCGGTTTCTTGAAATGGACAGCACAACTGGGGTCTTTTCCACAGAGACTGAGGAAGTGATCTCCGACTTCACCGAAGCTCGCATCCCATTCTGAGATATAGTAAAACTTGTCAGCAGCAGCTCCCGAAGTAGTTGCAACGCCGTCCAAAACATATCCAGTCACCTCCGGTGGATTCAAGTGCATGATCCGCTCCATAAACATGGTTCCATAGCTGCAACCGTACACAATAGTACTGGCACCATTCGTGAACTTCGAGATAAAGGTCACTACATCAGTAGCGGCACTAGTTGTCGAAAACGACGCAAGATCCCCATACTCGTTTTCGAGTGCTTGGGTGCAGGCTGGCACTTCAGATGGTTTGACAATCATACCATCTGGAGACCCTGTTGTAGTAGCTTGTGCAGCCACGCAATCCAAAAACGTGCTTCGACCTGTGCCACGATGGTCCATTGTATAGACGTTGACAGCACCTTCTAATTCAACATGCAGTGCAACCATCGTGGCCTCTACTGCATACCCAACAATAACAGTGGTAAGTACACACTAGCTCACAACTAATATTGCAGAAATATCACTTACACCCAGTCGAACCATCACCGGGTCCACCCTGGAGAAGCCAAACGTTCGATGCAGTCTTAACATCGCCCTTGGTTGCCGGCATTCTCTTCACAAAGATGTTGACAGTGGGGTCTGCAAACTGCGGGGTCTTGCAGATACCAGGATAACACAGCGGGGCAGTGTATATAGCACACTCAGCACTCACACCACCGGAACTTCCCGCATCGGAGAAGGTATTGTCAGAACACGCGTACCAACCATTCAATTTAGACGATTTAGCTTTGGACGCCCCCGCAAGCTGAATGACTATCGCCGCTAGGGTGGCGAAATGGTAAAGTTGCATTGCGACTTGGTCCGAAAACAGGGAAATGAGGTAGTTGTTCGAATGGCGCTTGCATGTGGATGTACGGACAGAACCTTCTCAGTACGAAAACATCTCTTTTTTGTTACTTCACAGCTCAGGATTGGGACGGATGTTATCGCTGCTTTCGGCTTTGCTTCGTTGCGGCAATACGCTTAGGCGAGGATAATATTCCCAGCTGCATAAAGAGAGTTGTAGTGCTTGGTTTGCCGAGAAGCTAGCTAGGGCTGCCTCCCAAATACCACGCCGATCACCTCAGTCGGTCATCAACCCGTAGGTACAGCATAACCTAACGTTTATATGATCGATGTATATAATGACGGCGTTTGTGATATGAATCAGATCACGAGTTGATAGGGTGTTTTGATTGGTCAGATCTGATACCTATTGAAGTGTACTACGGACGGAATTCAGTGTTGTTGCTATTCATTCCTTACACAGCTGTGATCTACAATTGTTTGCTGCTTTTCATTCCTACGCTGCTGTGATTTACGATACTGGCATAGCCGGTTGTATAGCGTACCATAAGACAACTCCTCGGCTCTTTTTGGTTTTGTTTTGTATACGCGCTTCAACATTTTCGTGAGAGTGACGTCGAAGACTTTATCGGCAGTAGTAATAGGTAGCGCTGATATTCGCGTCACTCCGGCTGGTAAGACGTTACAGTTCTGAGCAAGTTGCTCTAAGTACGCCATCACAACACTAGTACGAGAGTGCCGCATTTGGTGAATTGACTGTATATCATGCTGTTTGCTGAGTTGCTCGTATGGACGGATTCCTGTGTCTTTATTCCCAAAAAACCACAAGTTCCACATCGTTTTTACACTTGTTCGCGCAGGGAATTCCCAACCCTTTGGGACAGCATGACATATTTGCCCATCTTGCCACTGCCATGAGCCCCAGCTCTCTCTGCGATCCTCAGTCTGATAAGAGACAGCGTCGGAGTTAGAGGACCGGACTTGGCTCAGTATATCACGAAATTCAGTCATGACGCTAGTCCGTAGGTCATCAATTCTTGTGTCAAGGTCGCGCAACGATATTGGAGCGACTCCGTTAATCACGAAATACTGACGCAGCTCGCTGACAACTGTCGCTGCAACTTGACTCGGCAGGTTTGACGCAACGTCTGTCTTCAAGTTCATAAATTCATTGCGGAGACCTACGAGTTCTACTCGTAAATCGTTTACTTGCTTAGCTACGGCGAGATGTGCTGGGATCCCTGTTGCCTTCAATCCACAGACGGGTGATACGCCGATAGCTAGAACAGTGGCACCACGCTGGACGTCAAGCAGTGAATTTGCTGTAAAAACTCTCGCTGTGAAAATTGGGTGCTTTGAACTTAATGTATCCCGCAAATACTGCTCGTGATGGATTAGAGCAGCTAAAAGAAACGGAAATGCAGATTGGACACCACGAGGATAGCTAGAGTAGCCACTAACAATTTCATTCCAGTACGTTGTAGTCATCTTTTCAAGCAATTGTGGTGGGAAGTGCGTGGGCAATACACCAAAACGCTCTGAATTGAATGGCAACCCGGTTATCATTCTGCCGCATAGCTGGTCGGCTCCCTCACCAAAATGTATGTACCTATCTTTTAGCTTTCCAAGACTTTGACCCATGCGGAGATACACAGACACGGGAGTGGGGCCATTGACTTGGCCAAGTGCATACGAGCTGCTGCCTTTGCGCAAACTGTGTGTACCAATGTCTTCACGGGTGCAACTTAGGCTGTGCATCTCTTCATCACTTAATGTGCTAATTGCACGACGCAGTATACGTCCGAATCGATCTTTGCTATCACTTCCAAGAAATAGCTGCTGCTTACCACTAACGGAGCGTTCGGGGCACGAGAAAAGATGTACAGCGAGAGCAAGAATTGGACATTGCGATGGCTCATACGGATTGGCGTATACGTGCTTGCCAAATTTCTCGGCTCCAGTCTGATCACCTTTGTGACCCTGTTCCTCTACAATGAGGCAGTCATCACTCCACTCGATGTGCTGCAGCATAATAGTATCCACCGAATCGGCTCGACTCATTAGATTCCACATTAACAAGAAAAAACACCATCCAAATAATACGGTAGACCACGTCTGTCCATTTTTCGTAGGCTCAATTGTCATAAGCTTCAATGCAAGAAGTTCATATCCACTAGCCTTCAGCTGACGCTTTCCTTCGTTGATCTTTAACAATCCACGTTTTTTTAAATCGTTGATAACCTTTTCATAGCCTTCGAGGACGCGACGGAGCTCGGTATCCAGCTGTGGGTCAAGTTCAAGAAGTTTTGAGCGATACACGTCAACAAGAGCGCTACGATAGCCCCAGATACACGAGGCAAAGAGTGGAATAGATGTTGCACTCTTTGAATCCAAGTTATCACGATCACACAAGTGAGCCGGGCTACAGATATGTCCAAAAAAGGCGAGAACAGCGTCATTTGACAGTGGGATTTGCATTTTGTTGGTGTTGGTATCAATAGTTTCGGGGAAGTGTGTTGCGAGCCAAGCTGTCATAATGCTCACCTTTGACTGGTAGGTGCGTTTAGTACTAGTTTTCGTCCGCTTGGACTGAAGCGACTTGGCCACGACAGCACCATCAGTTAAATCTTCTGCGTCTCTCTTCTTGCGGCGCGCCATTTTCGTTCTAAATTTGCGCCAAAAGTCGTGGAGAGGGCGTGATAAGGTCACTATCACAGATGCTGTGAATCTGCCAGATTAAGTTCGCACCATAGTAAGGCCAAGTATATTTCCGCTAGGTTCGCATGTATTCACGGCATTTATGACATTGTGCTATCACACCTCACTCTAAAAAGATCATTGTATTATCATAGTTGCAGCAGATGTAATCATTATTGTCGCAGTTTGATTACTGGTAAGCTGTTCGTATGATTTGACGGGTTAGTTTCGTGTGAATGAGCGTCGTATTGTCAGCTATTAATAGCAATACGGGAATTCTCTGGATTCTAACCCAAACTTGTTGGAGGGATCCACATCCGTGATTTTACTTTTGACGTTGCTTGTACGAACCGTACGAGGTTTTCATAGAGATAGATGATTCATCTGTAGACCCAGACAAATGTTTCTGCGGTTATCGACGATCTCATTGTATAACCGAGTTATGTGATATCAACCTCAAGTTGACTGTGACGGGGTCACACGAGCACCTTGCTTAGAGGAAGCGTGCTATTAAGAGTATACAAACTCTAAGTGAACGGCAGTTCACTAGTCCCTGGTCTTAGGGGACTTAATAGCCAGTTTAGATTAGCTTTTAGACTGATTTATTTATAGTTAATTAGGTTCATTTGGCCTGTAATACAAACTCCTAATTAACTATACTTTATCCTAATTATGCATATAAAAGGTAGGATAATTACTATTGGTTGGCTCTCAGCCACGTGGCAGTAGTGTGGTCCACACCACTCCAACAGAGTATTAAAACAAATACCCACAGAAGTATATCCACTTCTAAAGGCGGTACCCTTTCTGGGTACCCCTTTCATGTAACCCCGTTACATCCTCCCCCACTTAGGTTGGAAACACCCCCAACCAATGAGGAGTTAGGAAGAGGGCGCCGCTCTCTTTCCTGTCCTTGTCGATACCCACCGACGAGCCACCGTTGTGGCTCTGAGGCTTTCATTCAGCCTTTTGCGCTTTCAAGACACCGGAGGTTTCCACGTCAACCTCCTAAAGATGCCTAAGAAGGCAAGCACTCGTGGCGCTTCGGCGCCTTCTAAGTCTAAGACCGCGAGGTCGAAGACTGCTAAGGCCAAGTCGAAAGACAAGGCCGCTCCGCGCAAGGAAGTCCGCAAGGTGGCTTCCGAGGCAGGCAGCAAACGCTCTGCTGCTGCCGCCAGACAAGAAGGGAGTCCGCGACGCAGTCGCTCGTGCTCCCTGTCACCCGACGATAGGCCGAACCCTCGGTTCGCCTATCGGGACCACAGTCCTGGGTCAGAGTCCCCGGAGTTTAACATCCCTATGATCACGGGATCAGAGTCTGACGGGGACTCTCCTGGATCCGCTAAGGATCCATCTTCTTCTCAGGATGCTCCTGCACAGGATGCTCCTGCTGATGATACTGAATCATCTGAGACAAAGGCAGCTTCGACGAGCTCGCCTGCCAAGAACCTTACCTTAACCGAAGGTAAGGCTCGAGCCCAAGCTGCGAAAGCAGCTTCTCCAAAACGGGCTGATGAGAGTGCTGCTGCTGCTAAGAAGCGCGCAGCCCCTGGCTCTCCTACGTCAGAGCCTTCAATCGCAAAGAGATTCAAACCCCTGTTCGACTCCTCAGACGAGGAGGAAGAGGAGGGGGCTATCTCCGAGCCCCGAGAGATCTCCAACGATCTCGATGAGCAGCAGGAGCGCTATCATGCTGCTCAACTGCAAGGCACTCCTGTGCCTCCCACGCCGGTGTATCCTCGCGGATACTACCCACCGGATGCGGGGTCTGGGTCTCCAATGTTTTTGGAGCACCTTAAGGCCCCTCGTGGTCTAAACCATGGGCACACTTCGCGTGGCGCCTATGAGCGCGCCTTGGTTCAAGTCGAACCACTCTTTGTCAATGACATTGAGGCCGCTAGGTGTGTGCTACTTGCACCACACCGAATTCCTCTCAAGGAATTCACTAGTCTCCGGAAGAAACCGGAAGACCGTGGTGGGCTCTTCCCCGTGTGGGGCTACCCTTGGGTACAGCCCGAGAAAACCACAACCCAGACCCAGGCAGAAGACCTGTTCTGGAGATGGGTTTCTCTGAAGAACTTCACAGTTCAGGAGTTGAAAGAACTCCGAGAAGATCGCATGCTGTCCTATGTCTTGGACCAGCAAGATCTTCGTATTGAGTTCGCCCACTTAGTCGCTAAGCGGCAACTCCGCTCCGTCATGGAGGGACTTAGACAGCAGTCTAAGTCCAGCGCTCAAGATGAGCGCGGGTACGGTTCCGTCAACCCAGGGACCGTACACCGTAAGGCGGCTAAGAAGCCGCGGACTACTTACGCTCCGGCTGTTGATCCCAAATCTCAACAGCCTTCGGGCAGTCAACCCGGAGCCGGTCTTCCGGCTCCCACGAGTCCTGTGACGAGGGGTAACCCCACCACTTCACAAGCAGCTGGCGCTTCCCAGAGCGCCGCCGCTCTTGGACGACCCGCTCCACATGGTAGTGGAGGTCGCCGTTCCGATCAAGGAGGGCAGGAGGAGTTCTCGCACGCGTTTGAGTACGAGGCTCCTTCTCAGCCGTATCCTTCTGGACCCTCAACTTTGGGTCGGGGCTCTGTGGGGTCCCTATTAAGCGACGAGGTCCGTCAGCTTCGAGATCGCGCCTATGCGATCGAGATAGCCCTTGGGCTTGGACCTGGTGGTCAGGCTGCCTCTCAGGCTGGCAAGCCGGGGGCCCTTGAGGTCCTTCGTCAAGACTTGGACGCTCTTGGTCGTGAGACTCATGAGCTCCATGGGCGCGTTGACCGCCGAGCTCCGGCTGCTGCCGTGAAGGAGCTCCGTCGAGGCTTAGACGTTCTAAGCCATGAGGTGCATGGTCGGATGCCCTCTCATGAACCGCAGGGGTACTCGTACCACTCGGCTTATGGGTATAGTTCTTACCCAAGTTCTTCCCACTCGGCACCGTCATACCCTTCGTATGACTCGCGTGGGTACCAGTCTGTTTATCACTCACAGACTCCGACACCGGCAGCCCCGGTTGTCCAGAGAGCTCAGCCTCGTTTCGAGGAGGTGAGTTCTCACCTTGGTCTTCCTCCGTCCGAGAAGGAAGACCCAGCGGATCGTGATACCGCTTAAGACGCCCCACGTAGAACGTCGGGTGCGTCGCCATTGACTTTGGGAGGTCAATGGTATACGCCGCGCCATGTCTGGCCAGGACCGCAAAGGGTCCGATGAAGCGGTGCTTCAACTTGTTGCTCCCTACGGAGCTAACCAAGTTTATAGGTAAATTCTTAGTATCTAAAAGTACTAATTCACTTTGTTTAAAAACAGTTATATTTCCTCTTCCTTTCTTATCTGAGTACTCTTTCTGTTTGTCTTGGGCCGATGCCATTGCATCTCTAACCCGGCTGATCAACGTCAGCCTGTCGTCTATAAACGACGACAATTGTCTTTTTAAAGACTCGGGCTCTATTTCTGAGACCTGGGAGGAAAAGGTTTCCGAGCCTCACCCCCACTTACGATGGAGGCCACGGTGCCTCCCCGCAAGGTTAGCGGCACCTGGGGGTGTCGTAACCCATTCAAGTAGAACGGGGTAAACCCCGTTGATGCGTGTACCGCATTGTTGAGTGCAAACTCAACCATAGGAAGCTGATCCGACCAGGATCGAGGTGCTTCCGCACAGATACTGCGAAGAGTATCTTCGAGCACGCGGTTGACGCGCTCCGTCTGACCATCCGTCTGCGGATGGTCCGCAGTTGACATCGTCAACTTAGTTCCCAACAATTGGAACAGGGTGTCCCAGAACGCACCCGTGAAACGCGGGTCTCTATCCGAGACTATGGTCTCTGGTAGACCATGATAGCGAAACACGCTATCTAGGAACAGCTGTGCAGCTTGTTTCCCGGTGACCTTGTCACGTACCGGAGCAAGATGCACCATCTTGCTCAAACGGCAGACAAACACCAATATGCCGGTGTTGCCCTTGTCATCGGCCGGCAGGCCGAAGACGAAGTCGAGACTCATCGACTTCCAGCAATCTGCTGGTACAGGTAGGCTCTGCAGTGGAGCCGAGGCGTGGCCCGAAGGTTTCACCCTCTGACATGTTTCACATGTCTTGACATAGTGTGCCACCCACTTGTACATGCGGGGCCACCAAAATGTCTGAGAGACCATTTGGTAGGTCTTCTCCCGGCCAAGATGGCCACTTATCGGCGCATCATGCGCCTCTAGAAGTATGTCATACTTCAGATCCTCGTCGCTTGGGGCGACAACCCGAGGAGGATCTCTAGGGTCGACTCTGTAATGGAGTAACCCTTCGGCCAGATCATAACGATGGAGCTGCGCCCGCTGTCGAGGCGAAAGCCTGTCGACTTTGGCGTCCTTGTCATCGGACAAGAACTGCACCAGTGGTGTATAGTTCTCGTCCTCCTGATACGCCAAGCGTATCCGATCATATAGATATGTCGTGACCCGACTGACATGAGCTAGCTCATAGTCAGGTCGACGCGACAATGCATCGGCAAGCACGTTGAGCTTGCCCGGCTTGTATTCAACGTGGAAGTTGTATTCCGCGAAGAATGACAGCCACCTCGCCATCCGCTGCGACAGATGCGGCGAGTTGGTGGCAGTCCGCAAGGACGCGCGATCCGTATAGATCACAAAGGGCCTCGTGCCCAAGAGCTGAACTCTAAATTTGACAAGAGCGTACTTCATTGCAAGTAGCTCCTTGTCATGAACGGGATAGTTCCGTTCGGCAGCCTTCAGCTGCCTGGACTGGAAGGAGATGACACGTTCGTGTCCTTCATCGTCCTTCTGCAACAGCGCACAGCCTGTTGCATAGTCAGAAGCGTCACAGACGACGCTAAATGGCTTGTTTTCGTCCGGCAAGGCCAGGACTGGCGCTTGCTGTAAGCTCGCCTTGATGCTGTCAAAAGCATCCTGGTGCTGTTGCTCCCAGACCCAGTCGGCATCTTTCTTTAAGAGATCCGACAAGGGTCGAGCTAGTTCAGCGTACCCTGCGCTGTACTTGTGAAGATAGTTGGCTAAGCCCAACCACTTCCGGAGGTCCTTCTGCGACCTCGGGGTCGGCCAAGCCGCAATGGCTTTGACCTTCTCTGGATCGGCGCGTACGCCGACCCTGCTGACAAAGCAGCCGAGGACCTTTATCTCATCAGCTGCAAAGACGCACTTGTCGATGTTGGCATAGAGCTTGTTAGCTCTCATGACCTCAAACACTCGACGGAGGCACTTCAAATGCACCTCCATAGCCGTCTGGCCACCTTCGGCACGGCTATGGACGAATATATCGTCGAAGTACGTCTGAGCGAACGTACGCAATGGTCTAAACAATTGTGTGTTCTAGCGATTGAACGTCGCTGGGGCATTTGATAGCCCCTGTGGCATCACTAGCCACTCCCAGAGCATCCCACTCGGGGTGCTCACTGCGGTGAGAGGAATGTCACTCTCCCGCATCAGGATCTGGTAGTATCCGTCTACCAGATCCAGGGCACTGTACAGCGTACAGCCCGACATGTTGTTCAGCAACACATCCTTGCGAGAGATCAGCGTCTGTGCTGGTACCGTCGCATTGTTCAGCTTGTTGTAAGCATGAACCAGACGCCACTTCCCGTTCGGTTTACGAACGCAGAAGGTTGGCGTCGAGTGCGGGGACTTCGACTCCCGCACCATGCCCGACTTCGCCTTTTCGGCGAAGAAGGCATCTATGACCTCGCACTGCTCGCGAGGTAGAGGCCACTGCCTCGTGACACAGTACTTTGTGCCAGGCACGAGATCAATCTCGTGCCGAACTCCCCGATCCGGCGGGAGTTGGGATGGTGGGTGCTTCGACACCACATCCGAGTACTCTTTCACAAGAGGATACACTGGATCCTCCGGGTTCTTGAGAATCTCAGAACCCAAGCGCGTTGCACGCTGCTTCGTGAACCCCTCCAGGACATCCTCGTCCATTACGGAGGAAGAGTTCAAATCTTCAGGAGAGGTCTCCGGCTTCAGGAGCACCATCTCTGCAATCTCTCCGGCCTTCAACTCAGCCAGGAAGTCCTTCATGGACAATTCCTCGAGGTTCAGCAGTGCTGACACCTCTGGCAGTGCCTCCAGATGGACGGCACCTGCCCTAACTTGACGACCGGACACGCCGTCGAAGACATGGCATTGTTCTTCGACCGGCCGTGCCGGTGGAGTCTCAGACTCCGAGTGTGGTACTTGGTTATCCACACGGGAGGTGCTCAACGACACCTCCGCACTCGTACTGGTCTTCTTGACCCCGCGTGGAACTCTGTTACCCACGCTAGAGACGCATACTGCGCTCTTGATCTTCTCGGTCTCTTCGACCTCGTGTGGAACTATGTTACCCACACCGGAGGCGCCCTCAGCGCCCTCCCCAGCAGCCTCAGCTGCTTGCGGACCTATGTTACCCGCTTGCGGAACTACGTTACCCGCCTGTGGACCTATGTTACCACTTGTGGACCTATGTTACCCACACAGGAGACGCCTTTAGCGCTCTCCTCAGCAGTCTCTGCTGCTTGCGGACCTAAGTTACCCGCCTGGTCAGTGCCGTCCGGCACTGCCACAGTCGAAGCCCGTACGGCGCGACGACTCTCAGCGTTGGGACTTGCCGTCGTGGCAATCCCACACGCTTGGCAATGAGCCTTGGTCTTACGACCGGATGCGAGGCTCATCACAACATCTTCACTGGAGTCGGTGACTCCCAGTACTTCTTCGGGCGCATAAGCGCCTTGGCGACCATCTCTGGCGCCCAGTCCCGAACAGAGGTGGGAACATTACTCACCAAAGCTCTGTCGGAGACTGCGGGCCGGCTAGCCCCAATGGCTTTGCCGCGCCAATCGATCCAGGGCTCGTGCTTTTCGAGCCACGGCATGCCCAGGATCAAGTCGTACTTGTCCATGTCTAGGACAAGGAACGACTCCGTGCTGTCAAAGTCTTCAAACTTTACAGCCAGGTCCATACGGACCCCAGGTACGTTAACCACCGTACCATCGGCCAGTCTCACCGAGACCTGGCCCCTGCCTTTGCTTTCTCGCAAAGCATCGACATACTTGTCGCCATTCCGCGCGACCGTCTGGCGTCGAGCAAAGTTCGTCGACGCCCCAGAGTCAATCAGGACTCTAAAGGGATCTCCATATCCCCGTACACTCGCGTGTACCACGAGCAGTCCGCCGCTGCTCTTTCTCGTCTCGAGAGCACCCAGGCTCTCAGGGGCTAAGCCTCCATGGCGTGTGCCGTCCGCACTCCTACCATGGGGACTTAGTTCTTCCCCAGTAGGGCGCCCCGCCCCTACTGGTGACCCCAGTTCCCCTGTGTAACGGGGTTACATGAAAGGGGTACCCGGAAAGGGTACCGCCTTTAGAAGTGGATATACTTCTGTGGGTATTTGTTTTAATACTCTGATGGAGTGGTGTGGACCACACTGTGGTGTGAGCCACACTACTGCCACGTAGGTTCGGTGGCTGACGGCCAACCAATAGTTTTAAACCTACCTTTTAATATGCATAATTAGCTTAAAGTATAGTTAATTAGTAATTTGTATTACAGGCCAAATGGACCTAATTAACTATAAATAAATCAGTCTAAAATCTACTCTAAACTGGCTATTAAGTCCCCTCAGACCAGGGACTAGTGAACTGCCGTTCACTTAGAGTTTGTATACTCTTAATAGCACGCTTCCTCTAAGCAAGGTGCTCGTGTGACCCCGTCACACTTGGTAGCACTTGTAGTCAATCCACGCCTACGCGGGTAGATTGACTACCTGAATCCTCTGTGGCTCCTACAAGGTAAGCCAGGATGGATAGAGGGGAGTTCCCTCATTTGACCGACTCTCAGTTTGAGTCGGTCCGGAAGATGGTGGGCATCTTTGGAGGAGATGCCCTCCGAAGCTTGGCGGCTGCTACGTCGGCCGAGCAGTCGAACGCATCGAGGCGTTCGACACGTACAAGAGAGGGCTTATCGCCCACGTACAGGGGCTGCAGACCCCCGTGGCTGAGATGAAGCCAGCCCAACCGAAGCCGTTGAGGCTTAAGGTTAACCCTTTGAGGGGAAGGAGGGAGAGAACCTCCACTTCTGGGTCCGAGAGGTTGAGCTCGCGATGGACGCGGCTCTAATCTCGACCGAGCGACTTCAGGTCGCTTTTGCCCTGTCCAACCTAGGAGGTCGGGCGAAGACCTGGGCGTACACGCGCGAAGCGACACGCCGGGTTGTTTCACAACCTGGGCTCAGCTGTGTCAACAGCTTAGAGCCGCCTTCCTTCCGCGAACTATGAGTATCGCCAGCGCTCGCGCTTCCTTGCCTGTAAACAAGGGAGCGTGAGCTGCATGAGTACATCCAGGAGATGCGAGTACTCGCTGCATCTCTGGTAGGAAACCCCCTACCTGAACACATCAAGTGACCGTGTTCATGGATGGCCTGAAGGTGGGCCCATCCCGCACACAGTTGTTCCGCGTGCATGCGAACACTATGGAGGAAGCGATCCAGATCGCCCTCCAAGAGGAGTACAGCCCACCGACAGGCTCGTACTCCTACGTCGGTGTGGCAAGGCCACAATGCGTCGTCAGCGCAGTGCAAGGAGCTCCAGCAGCTGGAGCTAGCACCGGCCGGTACCCATGGAACTGGGTACGGCCGTACAGAGCTCCATCCGTTGCTACGGATGTGGGAAGCTCGGCACATGCAACGTGCCTGCCCTGCGGGAGGGCAACGGAAGTTCCCTTCCAAACCTAGGGGCTCGAGGGGCCCGTGGCAGAAGCCGCGACCCAAGAGCCAGGGAACTGGGGTCACCAGTAGGGCGGGGCGCCCTACTGGGGAAGAACTAAGTCCCCATGGTAGGAGTGCGGACGGCACACGCCATGGAGGCTTAGCCCCTGAGAGCCTGGGTGCTCTCGAGACGAGAAAGAGCAGCGGCGGACTGCTCGTGGTACACGCGAGTGTACGGGATATGGAGATCCCTTTAGAGTCCTGATTGACTCTGGGGCGTCGACGAACTTTGCTCGACGCCAGACGGTCGCGCGGAATGGCGACAAGTATGTCGATGCTTTGCGAGAAAGCAAAGGCAGGGGCCAGGTCTCGGTGGACTGGCCGATGGTACGGTGGTTAACGTACCTGGGGTCCGTATGGACCTGGCTGTAAAGTTTGAAGACTTTGACAGCACGGATTCGTTCCTTGTCCTAGACATGGACAAGTACGACTTGATCCTGGGCATGCCGTGGCTCGAAAGCACGAGCCCTGGATCGATTGGCGCGGCAAGCCATTGGGGCTAGCCGCCCGCAGTCTCCGACAGAGCTTTGGTGAGTAATGTTCCCACCTCTGTTCGGACTGGGCGCCAGAGATGGTCGCCAAGCGCTTATGCGCCCGAAGAAGTACTGGGAGTCACCGACTCCAGTGAAGATGTTTGCGATGAGCCTCGCATCCGGTCGTGAGACCAAGGCTCATTGCCAAGCGTGTGGGATTGCCACGACGGCAGTCCCAACGCTGAGAGTCGTCGCGCCGTACGGGCTTCGACTGTGGCAGTGCCGGACGGCACTGACCAGGCGGGTAACTTGGTCCGCAAGCAGCAGAGACTGCTGAGGAGAGCGCTAAAGGCGTCTCCTGTGTGGGTAACATAGTCCCCAAGTGGTAACATAGGTCCACAGGCGGGTAACGTAGTTCCGCAAGCGGGTAACATAGGTCCGCAAGCAGCTGAGGCTGCTGGGGAGGGCGCTGAGGGCGTCCTCCGGTGTGGTAACATAGTTCCACACGAGGTCGAAGAGACCGAGAAGATCAAGCGCAGTATGCGTCTCTAGCGTGGGTAACAGAGTTCCACGCGGGGTCAAGAAGACAGTACGAGTGGGATGTGTCGTTGAGCACCTCCCTGTGGATAACCAAGTACCACACTCGGAGTCTGAGACCCCCACCGGCACGGCCGTCGAAGAAAATGCATGTCTTCGACGGCGTGTCCGGTCGTCAAGTGAATGCAGTGCCGTCCATCTGGAGCACTGCCAGAGGTGTCAGCACTGCTGAACCTCGAGGAATTGTCCATGAAGGACTTCCTGGCCGAGTTGAAGGCCGGAGAGAGAGATTGCAGAGATGGTGCTCCTGAGCCGGAGACCTCTCCTGAAGATTTGAACTCTTCCTCCGTAATGGACGAGATGTCCTGGAGGGTTCACGAGCAGCGTGCAACGCGCTTGGGTTCTGAGATTCTCAAAGAACCCGGAGGATCCAGTGTATCCTCTTGTGAAGGAATACTCGGATGTGGTGT